>VDFB02303246.1:0-52940 GCA_007258455.2 Sequoia sempervirens
TGCTATTATCACATACATTAATGTAATTGGGTTTATATTAGTTACTATTGTTTAAGAACTTAGTGCTTTCTATATTCCCCAATTAGAACATCGACAAGATCATATGACGATAATATTAAAATCATTTCATACTTATTACTGTTAATAATATTAATATTAACTCTTATTATTAATATTAATATTTATATTGACGTGACAATTTTCACTAATATTATTTTTCATATAATTCTAAACAAAACCCAATTTGACATAAAAAGATATTTACTGTACTTTATATATAAATCACCAACAACTGCATCAGAGACCACCTTACCAGCAACCAAATCTTCATCAGGAACCACACCACCATGACCACCGAGAAGAGAATTCAAATTCAAACTAGGAACTCCCGCCTCTTCACCAACAATCACCATTTTAATTCTTCCCTATAGCTATTATTGTTGCACACATGTAAATAACTCTAGTTGTCATATAGTTAGGTGGTACTTTTACTAGTATTGAGTTAAAATTGTTCCATAAATCTTTAAAGCCGCATTGATTCTTCTAGAGCTACTTTGGTATTTTAGCCTTTTCATACACAGTCTTTGATATATTTTATATAAATAAAATCACTAGACTGGTTAGTAACACAATGATTAATTAGATTTTATTCTTGGTGCAAAAAAAATATTTTCAATATTCATTTGTTATTTCCCAATGAGAATATAATATTCCTCGTGAATCTAGAATATAACCAATCTGACTGTAGATAATATAATGATCATTGACAAGGAGGTCATACGATGTTTTCATGATCACAAGTATGAATAATTTTTCATGTTTCTTTAAAGGAAAAAAATTCATGTTATATAGTGATGATCCATAAAAAATTAAGCAATACCATTTCCAAGCTTGCTTCTCAGACAATTTATTAGTGATAGCCACTCATTATAAATAGGTGATATGATTTAGTTTTAGATATTTTTTATCCATGTCAATAATCAAGTTTTACTTAATACAATTCTAAATATTTGTACAACTATCTACATTTTCGTGTAAAAAGTGGAGGAACTAAATATTACCTAATTAAATTCCTTACTAGTTTTAACTTTACCAAATGATATTAAAGTATCTATTTGTAAAGGCTTCTCAGTATCACTTAAATTTTTAATGAGCTAATGATACAATAGTATTTCAGTGCTATACTTAAAATAATTATAAGTTGATAGGAAGGTGTACATAAGTGGTACCTACCTCCTAGCAACTGGGCCAACAATGAGGTTGTGATACCAACATCATTTCTCTTCTCCCATTCCTCTGTCATGCCCCTCTTCTCAAAGAAACATTTTCCTCCCTTAAAACCCAACCGCAAACCACCTTTTAATCTCCCCTTGAAGAACCCTAACCATAACACTTTTTTTGAGGATTAAAAAAAATAAATAAATAACATAAAGCAATCTATTTTCCTATTTTTCTCATGTTTCAAACTTGGTTTCACAAATTTCTCATGGGTTTGCACACCCACCCATAATTTATGACATTGAACATTTTTCCCCACACCTTCCTCTTGGGTTACCATTTTATATGCACTTGGAGAATTTTGTACACATACTTAATAATAACATTTAACTTAGGGACCACACAAAAATAATCTCATCACTTCATGACACCAAGTAGGATAGTAGGGGTTTTGGGTGATCCTCTCATTCTATCCATTGGCCAATTGCATACCTACACATTTTTGCCAATGTTATTACCCCAAAGGAATAATTAACCAAAGTGATGCATTCATAATTAATTCACCAAATAATTAAAGTGATGTATTCATAATTAATTCACCAATTTTATGATAGTAAAATTTACATACCTTGTCATATCAGGTTGTTGACAATGTTAGGATCGTCATCACCTATTCTAAAAGAAAGTTCAAATGAAAAATCCTTGCCACTCATTGTTAGAAAAATTACAAGTCTAACCTTTGAAATAATTAAAACATAATTATTTGAATTCATACGGCTTAATGTCTTAAGAATTATAATTCAAAATTCAAGCATTTGGTTCCAACTCACCTTCATCATTTATCCATTAACCTCATGTCTAATAAAAGCTTTTTTTTTAATAGAAACCAACACACTTTTAATAATGATGTACATGAGCATTCATTTGATATAAGATACTAGATGATACACTTTTTAATTAATTATATAGTTGAGTTCCTACACTAAAAGGATAATTTAAACTTAAGACATTTTACTATTGTACCCAATTTTTACCCCATTCTTCAATTCATAATTATTTAATTTATTCCTTCTTCCTATTGTTTTGAGTTCACCATGTAGTTCACCATCAATCCACTATGAATCGCTTTGCATGCATCACAAGCAACCCTGTGTGACTTAAATCATAAAATATTTAATAAAATAAAATTACACAATCTATTCATTTAATTTGTGTAACCATAATAACAAGACCTAACAAGGAAGAGTTAAGGACAACATCTATTGCACATAGGGTTGAGCCTTGCATCCATTGATACATTATTAAAATTCTTTGCTACTCGAACATATCCATGCCTTGGTGTATAGAGAAAGGGGAATAATTTTCTTAGGGTTTATCTTTTTAGTCCATGATATCTCAACATTCGAATCATAGTTGCAACATTTATCAATTTCATAGTAACTACTATTAATTAATATATTGCACCTTAGAAATTAGGGTTTTATGGGTTCCCCACAAAACGAGGTCTTACATCCCCCCCTTAGCTTTGACTTCCTCCTATAAGTCACTAAGGTTCTAGTACATAGTTCCCACATAATATTATATCATTGTTGAAGGTAACTCTTATATCAAAAGGATGAACTTAGGAAGATTTTCCTTGTGTTCCACCAAAACACAAAGTCTAACACAAACCAACCTCCTCCTAGAAACCACCATGTCATCAATAGAAGCAAGGTTCCCAAAAGAGTTGGCAATGCCTTTAAAGATTGACTCATTCCAATATTCTAGAGGAAAGTTTGGGAGCTTAATCCAAACTGAGGCTAAGTTGAAAAAATATTTAGAAAGGTCGATATATGGTTCCCAAGGTTATAAGGCTAAGGTTGAACACCCAATTAACCACAAAACTTTAGAAAAGGCCATTATTAAGTCCTCTTCACATAAAAAGGATAATGAGAAGAAGCCTTTAGCCATGACTGCTACTTCCACTTGGCCCTTAAGGAACCATTTCTTCTGAACCCATGAATGCACCACTTCAATGTTTGATGTGGGACCTATAAATTTTTTGACCAACAAAAATTTTATCAAGGAAATGCTTTTCTGCACAATAAAATCTAGGATAGAGAGAATTATTTCACTAGAATCTATTGAAGAGAACACTTGGTTAAAATATGAAATACTTTTTCCTTTAGGTTTGGATCCAAATAAATCCAACCAACATTGAGCCAAAATAAAAGTCGGTCCCACAAAACTACTTTGTCTGGCAGCGAGATCCTCTACACCACTAATCTTAAGGGATAGGTTAGAAAAGATGGTCTCCATAGTATAAATGCCTCGCGAATCATCCTTACCCAATACATTAAAAGGCACCTGACCCACCACATGGTCCTTGAAAGCAGGGAAAGGAATCTCCAACACCTTACTAACAACCAAACCACCCAAGGACACCACACTAACAACCAAACCACCACCTACCAAATCTTTGACCACCTCATTAATAGGTAAATCACCAATAGTTGCATCAGAGACCACCTTACCAACAACCAAATCTTCATCAAGAACCACACCACCATGACCACCAAGAAGAGAATTCAAATTCGAACTAGGAAATCCCACCTCTTCACCAACGGTCACCATTTTAATTCTTCCCTATAGCTATTGTTGTTGCACACATGTAAATAAATCTAGTTGTCATATAGTTAGGTGGTACTTTTACTAGTATTGAGTTAAACTTGTTCCATAAATCTTCAAAGGCACATTGATTCTTCTAGAGTTATTTTGGTATTTTAACCTTTTCATCAATAAACCATAGAAGATAGCTTTTTTAAAGTATTACTCCATCCATGGAATAACACCTACACCATTTATTTTGAATACAGCTGGTCTTTGATATATTTTATATAAATAAAATCACTAGACTGGTTAGTAACACAATGATTAATTAGATTTTATTCTTGGTGCAAAAAAAATATTTTCAATATTCATTTGTTATTTCCCAATGAGAATATAATATTCCTCGTGAATCTAGAATATAACCAATCTAACTGTAGATAATATAATGATCATTAACAAGGAGGTCATACGATGTTTTCATGATCACAAGTATGAATAATTTTTCATGTTTCTTTAAAGGAAAAAAATTCATGTTATATAGTGATGATCCATAAAAAATTAAGCAATACCATTTCCAAGCTTGCTTCTTAGACAATTTATTAGTGATAGCCACTCATTATAAATAGGTGATATGATTTAGTTTTAGATATTTTTTATCCATGTCAATAATCAAGTTTTACTTAATACAATTCTAAATATTTGTACAACTATCTACATTTTCGTGTAAAAAGTGGAGGAACTAAATATTACCTAATTAAATTCCTTACTAGTTTTAACTTTACCAAATGATATTAAAGTATCTATTTGTAAAGGCTTCTTAATGTCACTAAATTTTAATGAGGTAATGATACAATAATTATTTTAATTATACTTCTATAATTTTTTAGGGAAAATTTATATATATATGATGGGAGAGGACATAAAAACAATAATCTTATATAATTACTTTTCTTGTGAAAGAATATAAGATTCATATATTTTCTTAATAGAATCATCATTTAATGAACATATCCATCAATATAAACTTGATACAAGTGATTATATATCAATAAATAATATGGAACATAATACATATTCAATGGAAACTTTGGATCTTTTAAAAGAGCTGGACTTAAATAAAAGCATCAATAGTTTATCAAAAATATATCAAGCATTCCAATATTATTTTATCAAACCCATAATTAAAATTCTAGTATCATAACCATTTCATCTATAACCTACATAGATATAAAATAATGATGTGTCAATAGCTTTAAAATTTTCAACTTTTAATCATTTGTATTCTAGACATGAGATTTGAATTTTAAACTAACCGTTTTTCTCTTTTATTGAAATATATGACCCCATTTTCTAGTTTATAAGTTAGTACTATTTTAGATTAGTTTAAAGAAGAATGTATAATAACTGGTTTATAATTTTTACAATAACATTACTCTTAAGTAAACAAGTAGCTATTTTTCTTGCTTATATTGTAAAATTAGGTATTTAAAATAATTTGTGATAAATAATAAAGGCAATTTAGGATATTCAAAAAATGAATTGAAGGAAATGGGTATATTAAAATTCTATTAAAAAATAGCAATTTAACCATGCACCCAATCTATAGAACAATAAGCACTTGTGATTTAATGATGTAGATACCTATTTTTTAGGAAGATTTGTAAGTGTTTAGATTCAAACGAAGACTAATGGAAGCCATATCAAGGTGTAGCTAAATCAAAATTATAACTTATTGTAGGAGATGTGGTTCCTATCTAATCTAATATGCTCAAGTAGTCAATGATTGGATAGGTGGGAGGAGATTAGAAATGATAGGTAGCAGGTGTTTAGCTTCAAGCACTTTTCATATCAAACCGATAAGATTAATAATTAATGGAAGGTAAGGAACACTTCAACAATTAGCACTAATGCTATGTGCACTCTTGATAACAATTATGTGTTTACCCAATCATTTCATAATGTGAATTTGAGCATGGGAGCTCTTCACATCATGATATAAAGCTCTATATATCAATTTTGTATGGATAAGTTATGGGAATTGGTAGTGATCTTTCTATTAATCTACTATCTTTACCACTCAATTCACTTGATATCTTTCAAAGGTATGGGAAGGCTTAGACTAAATAGAATATTGATAGATGTAATACATGATTTACTAAGGGTGATGTCTTTATAGAATATTTATCATATATAAATACTCTTGGAGGAAGATGTTTATCTTGTTTAATGGTAAACAGGTAGATATGGGTTAAGATGCATATGAATTCAAGATTATAAAAATTGAATGTAAATAAAAAATTTGAGTAGAGATTAGAGAAAAAAATATTCTTATTTATACGAGATATTTCATATGATTAGTGATTTCATATGATGTTGTAATATTTCTTAATAGAATTAGACCAAAAAAAGGGCCTAAAAAATCATTGTTCCTTGGCAATTACTATGAAAATTATAGAGTTAATCACTATAAGTTTTTATCAAAAAAGTATTTTTTCATTCACTTCAAGGCTTTTTAAAATTAATATGTTGGTATGTAGAATTAGTAACCATCTTAATGTTGTTGAGTCTACTATATTTCTATATAGGGATCCTTTGAGATGCATATATGGTGATGATGAATTGTAAGCATAAAGGATTGTCTAAGAATATTATATTATTAATCTTTTAATTATCTAAAAGTTCACTTCAGAACTATCAAATCTAAATCTATTGATTATCAATTTCTAAGATATGTTCTTGAAGCTCTTGAAGATTACTTAACCATACTCACTTAATCCACATTACTGTTTTTTGTTATGGTTAACAATAATTTTGGACTCTTGTTTCCTCACATTTAAAATATCCATCTATGTTTATCCCTATGGGGTAAGCTGAACTTCCTTGTCATTTGATTTAAATAAAATTTATAAACTTAATGCCATCTTATCTCTATAGCAGTGTCAAGAGCACAAACATTATATATATTTCTAAAACATTACACTCCATGAAGTAGGAGTCACTATTTTTTTCTAGCATATATATAATTTGACCATCAAATATATAATCAACGTAATTATTATATTTTGAATAACATACACATGAAACTATTTAGGCTACATGAAGGGGTATGGAATATTTTGGGAAGGCACCAAACATAAATCATGGTGTAGCTAGAGAAAATTGATGGTGCCATGAAAAATGACCATCTTAACAAACTAAAATAAAGGTGTTATTCAAAGGTCATGAACATTGATTAATTACCAAGAATGGGTGTCCAAATTTATAGTGTTGCACTCTATTGCTCAAAATAATAAAACTTGGCCATTATATATGTGGCATAACCCATGACAACATGGTGCAAGGTATGATTCAACCACCAATTAGAAAATTGGAAGTAATACTATTTCAAGTGAGAGTACATCTACCTAAGAACATAGATGGAATTGAATAAAAAAATAGACATTGAAGAAATTGTGTGAGCATATAAGGTAAATCAATTAACATGAAATTATTATGTAAACATGGCACAGAGTTTATACTATCCAACAAATAATAAACTAATGACACTATAGTTTGGAGGTTTAGAGCTACTTTGGGAAGCATAGGCATGGAAACTCTAAAAATACCTAGAGCATGGGAACAGTGCATATTATAGTTGATGTAATGCCAGTCATGCAACCCGGAGAACACCAGACAAAGCAATTTTTTTTTTTAAAACATTACAATTGAACATACAGAACATTAACCATAAACACATAACACATTACGTACTAGTACGCACTTAGTTCTCAGAACGCATTAGGGAGTTACTTCATGAAGTAACTAACCTCTGAAACAAAGGAATAACAACAACACTAATCCTACTTGCCAAAGCTAAATTCAATGATCACACAAATACGAAAGATAGTGATTTATTAACTTTGCTTGTGGAGTCTACTTACTTAGGTAAAAGCAACATACCTCTTACATTCTGACATTTTATGCGACAAGTCCCTTGCTTCCAATACTTTTATGCAGGTCCTACATGACTTTGGCACACACATGGGATCAAGATAGTTAGCACATGATCCTAAGAGAAACTATATAAATCAATGGCGGTTTCTTTTATGTTATGAAGATAAGCGACAAGACCTAGAACAAGACTCGGAGAAACGGTCCTAGAGGCCGACCTAATGCCTGGGAGCTCATCACTCGATGGCCTTGCCTACGTATATAATTCACAGAGGCACCATAGTTTGACAACTTGAGCTGCTCCAACTCATTGACTGACCAACCAAGGGTTCACTCATAAGACATTCAAGGAGGAATCTACCCCAACACAAAGTAACACAACACCACAAACACATGCTAAACTCAAACCTCTATTCATAAGCATTATGTGACCCATACAAAATTACATACTAGAAGAGTGGGTATGCAACCCTTTCTAGGGTCTATCACCCCAGACAGTTTCTTAGGCGGCTGCCACCCACTTAGGTGAAGCCGAAGACTGAAGAACTTGGTAAGCATGAAATAAAAATAAATAAAAATAGCCTACTCAAATATTTATTCATCCTTGCAAAAGAAAGGTCGCAAGGCATAGCAACAGTAGCCATTAACGACTTGCATTCACAAATGGAAGTCCAAACCACTCGAACAATCCAGTCAATCATACACACACTTAAAACCAAACCATCATAACACTTAGTCCACTCCTAAATCAACATAGAGTCAATGTTTGTTCACTATTTAGCTTACATAGAGCAATCTTAGACATTGCAAGTCATAAAGGGGAAATATAATAACAAAGAATGTTAAATAGAATTAACCCAACCTACTACCTCTAAACATGATCACCCGTTTAATCATCTTATAACTAACTATAATTCACTTTAAATTCTACTCATATTATTCAAGCTTACTAACTACAAAAAGACAAAATCAAAAGAGCTTATTATATCCTAAACTAGCCTATCCAATTTAATCCAAGAACTCAAAACTACTATACATACCCTTAAGACCAATACCAAATCTCAACATATAATCTTTCTTATAATAGGAACTAAATCAACTATTAAAAGTAATCTAATAGCTTAATCATCTTTACACAACTTAACAAACGATAGCGTAAAATAATATCCATTCCACAACATAAGCTAACTAATATATCTACGATGAAAATTTCCATAATAACTTATATAACAAAACTCCAATATTTCAAGGCATAAATATTCTCCAAAGCTAAGTTACTTAGCAATCTTACAAAACCATTAAACAATTAAGAACATACTCATTCAACAAAATATATTCTACTTGTTTATAAAAGCCTTCTATTTAAACTATAAAACAATCTATTTTCACTAATTCAAAAGGAAAGTTATTAATTTATAAAAGAAATGAATCAAAAGCATTAAAGCACTATTAAATAGGAATGGGTTTATTTTTCTGAGGCAAGCTACCAAGAACAGAGGAAAAGATGGCACGCATGGCGTAACCATAAGGCTGGAGAGAATTTCAAGCAGATGAAATTGGCTTGGCGAATGAAAATAGTAGGGTATTTCCAGATTTGAGACTTTTATTTCAAGCTATGCTGCATTTTAATTTCATATCCAAGATTGTTGCAAGAGACATGTACGCTAAATTCTTGTGGAGACTATTGGTGATGCTAAAAGCAACAATCTGAATAACAGGCTTACATTGAAATATGCGCACAAGAGAAAGTCAGTAAAAGCAAGAGAATTTATCTAAGAGATGTAACCCAAAAGATATCCTCCAGCGCATATAGGAGTTTCATCATATGAATGATCGTATAAAGAAAATTTCTAATCTAGCGCATATACAATGCTTTACAAAAATATGTATATCTCATATGCTTGTCAAGGCTAAGTTGCTTAAAAGAAAAATAGACATCAGTTGAAAACGGAAAACGAAACTAAAGAAGGCACATATACAGTGTGCACCAAAAATTACAGAGCGTAGGTTATAAAGCATGGGGAGAAAAACGAACATAAGAAGTATCAAATTATTTAATGTTAACATCATTCTAGCTGGCATACAATGATATAGGTTACTCCATCCATTAAATGTGAAAGAACCATACTAACCAAAGCAGAAGATCAAAATACCTCGCACACTTACCATGACTAAGTCTAATTTAATGCCAATATCAATGTAGCTACCAATAATTCCTATTGTTTACGTAGTCTAAAATAACATAGCATTGATCGACACCCAAGAGGGATAGATCACACAGTGACTCATATCCTAAACTAATCAAATCATTAACAACGAGCAGGCCAAAACTATGGCGTGCTACAACTGGGACGAAGTCATTCTTCCGATAAAAAGAAAACAGAGATTTAAGGGATAGGCAAAAGTGCCTAAGCTATAGATGGAAATAAAGACACTTTGGCTCAGGAACAAGCCGATTCTATAGAAATGGTGTATTTCATTGCTCAACAAATGAATAGAAATCAGAGTTCCAAAAGAAAGCACAGAGGCTACCCCAAGCCAGCGACAGGAGGAAGGGAGGAAAGGCGCGCGATGCAGCCCACATCAAAACCCAGAGTATGTTCTGGTTGCCACTGTGCATCAAAATTCATCTCCAAGATTATTGCAAGGGGAATTGTTTCTGAGAGATGTGCGCCAAATGGAGAACACAAGGTATAGTTTCAACATGATACACAAGGGAACTAATCGCTACTTGCAGTATAGAATACAGAGAAAGTATCAAGCATCAACAATTTATATGAAATGCAAAAACAATCGTAAAGCATGAACTAGCAAAAGGCTGCCATAAAACAAGATTTTGCAGCGAGAAAGAGAAAAAAAAAGACGTGGTGTGCAAGGTGGACAGCGTAACCGGAGGAAACAATATTCAGGAAGAAAATAGATTCACTTCCTTCATATCAAATGCCAAATTCAAGGTATATCGTAGATGAGCACTAGAGATTGGTGCAACCAAAATGACTTGCATGAAGAGGGGATTATCGATCAAGAGTGGAGGACATTAATCAGGACAATAGGGTTTTTCAAGAATACAAATACCCACTTCTACCAGTAAACCGAGGCTAAAGCTATGAGAAAATTTCAAGAGATTCCTTCCATATTTTGATATACCCTAATCATGGACACTAAAAAGGACTCGATTTCTCCTCTATACAAATCATGCATGGAATTTAAGGAGCAAACTAAGAATGAATAGAAAATTCCATAACAAGATATTCCTACCTTGCAGCATGCTTCTCTTTTGACCAGCTGTGTATAGAATCTAAGTCCTTCCTTGCCAAGCTTCGTCTACCCCTTGATGTAATTATTTTTCCCAGATTGAATGGTTTTTTCTTCAAGATAACCCACGGCGGGGAAATAGTTGTCTCCCAGAAATTTTTTCCCCCACCACCATCCCCTTCATTATATTCGTGTCTACATTCAACCAACCAACCTATGCCCAACTCACCCTACGCATATCAAATCCCAACTTTTTCTCATAAGACTCTTTCCAAGAATACGATGAGAAGAAAAGCTACAAATAAAACTGCTTTAAAACAAAGCAAACATCAAAAAGAAAAAAAAAACTAATTCCTAATTTAATCTATTACCAAAAAAAAACATGCAGTTTTCTCTATCTCCTCACGCGAGGAATTTACTGCTTTATTCCAACACTTATCCTCAATAAAATAATTAATTAAAGTAATAAAACACAATTTAATTTTTAATTATCATTTAATAAACTACATTACTTTTTAAAAATAAATAAAAAATTTAAATATTTAAATACAATTTAATCTAGCGTTTTAATAAAAAATATTACCCGTATTTAATTGATCCAATCACAACATATAAAATACCATTAGCCGCTCTTGCCCTATCTTTCTCTTCCGACTCCTTAGCCAGACTATCTGCACATCTCAGGTTAGAATGGAGGAGTACTCTGATTGATGCCAGTTCTAATTTAATTCTAACATTAGAAAATAGGCATGATAAGGTTGAAGAGATTTTCCATTTCATCATTAGTATTAAAATGGGAGACATAATTTACCATAAAATAGATTTGAATCAATTGTATATGGATCAATTTTATTTCATGGATGATTATGATCTTTAGGACAATTTCACATTATGGTGAGATCTACTCGTAATTTGTTGTATGTGACATATTATGTTCTTTGAGATATCAAGTTCATGTGGACAACATATCTAGCTAGACCCAATACAAGTTTAAGATTTAATGCTTTCTTATTGTAGTGTCCCTCCAGTTGCTACTATGTGTTTCAATTTTCTTATGTTTGTTTGCTGGTTGTTTAGCTGATTTGGATACTATATTATAGTTCTTTTAGTTAGGATACATATGTTATGTTAGTTGTTATACTCTGAGGATGATATATTTCACATCATGATCATATGGTTATGTTCATGTAATGACATTACGATTGACATGTGTGTGTTATGGTTTATGTTGTTTCTGAGTTTTAATGAGGTTATCATGATGTAATTGTTGTTTATGATATAATGATGTTTGTTAGTCTTAGTGAAGGAGACAGTGTAGTATAACTCACTCGTGAGTACCCTACTACGATGCGAATCTTCTTCACGGTGTGTTTGTCGATATATGATTATATGTTTAACAATGTTGAAGGATGCAATTTGCAGATACCGGGCATTGTCTCCACCTGCTTGACAGGTTTGAACGTGCCCTAACCCAATGGAAATATATTGTTTTGAAGATAGTGTCAGGTCTGTCATTAGCCATCATTCTTCATTGAACGAGTATCTGTTTGTCACCCATCGTTGTTGTTTTGTCGTCTGGTTCCGTTATGTCATACTTGTTTTCGTCATGTTGGAAATCCACTGATTAATTAGTTTATTGGTTAATTGTTCAGTTATTGATTTAATTAATGATGCAGAAATATTAAATTGAAATATTGATGTGCAGATAATTTAATATTTGAATTGAATTATAATGTTATTTTATTTTAAAAGGGTTTTGATTAATTATATTAATTAAAAGATATATTTATTTAAATGTAATTGTTAGTTTTGCATAATATAATATTTATTTATTTATTGTGCAAGTTTAAAATTGTTTGAAAAAAGAAGAAGATATTAATGAACAGTTGTTTCAATAGAAGATATTAGAATATCTGAAAACTTGACTTTAAGTTAAAAATGTTATCTTGAGTGTTTATTTAGTTTGAACTAGATGATCAATTTGATTTGCATGCTGACTTTGAGTTAAGTTTGGCAATCATGAGTTAATTGGATTTGAATTAAAAATATTTTGGTTGTGCAAATTCATTCACGAGAAATTGATTTAAGGAATCGGTGCTCTTGGGAAATAAAGAATTTCAGGTCTACTGGTGTTGGCTTCTATCTCCAGGTTTTCTTCTTTTGCTTTAGCATTTTCTTGTATAGAAAGCTTCTATATGAATTTTATGTCATTTGATCTTTCTTGTGGTTGAATCTATTTGTTGAATCATCTGTAAAAACATCAAAAAGAATATTGTTGTCGATTAGAAGAGAAATAGATGAGAAAAAGTTTTAAGGAAAAGAAAACGATTAAAACCTAGTTGTAATAGAATTGGATTTATCTTCTTTCCTTTTGTACATTGTATTTGTTGAATCACGAGCTCTTTAGGATCGGGGACATCCATCTCCATTATCAAATCCCCTGTAGCCAATCTAATTATAGTCTCTACTTTATGTTGCCATGCAAATTGCTTAATGGATTCTTTTAACTTTGGTTGCCATCCATCTCCTTTGTTGGGGCATGATTATGTTTGATATCTATTATTATTTTATATGTATTGGGTGGGCTTCTAGTTTTTAGACTTTGTGATTGGTTTGGTCAGTAGTCGAATTCAATCTGTAGAATTTTATTATGATGTTTTCCATTGTATTTGGCTATAATTTATCTTTGGAATCAGTTCCTTAAACATTCCCTTACCCTCCAACATGGCCAATCCGCTCTCTCTAAGTTTGATCTCTAGTTTTGTTTCTCCTTAGTCGGTGCCTGTGTAGGGCCTAAGTTATTTTTAATTGGTGACTTTAGTTTGCCTCCATTCCAGCCAGTTGTTTTGCTTGGGAGTTACAACAAATCCTCTTTGTATTGTGGCATTTTGTTGTGTTCTGAATCATCAATCAATAGATTTAAGAGTGGCGCAGTATTCTGGTGTGAATTAAGGTTGTGTTTATCATCACTAAACTCCTGTTTAGCATTGACAACGCTTTCCTTCTTTATCATTTTTCTGATTTCAGATTATTTCATTTAGCATCATCAATAATCTCCTTGATTCCATTAGCAACCT
Organism: Sequoia sempervirens; assembly: GCA_007258455.2. NCBI lineage: Eukaryota > Viridiplantae > Streptophyta > Pinopsida > Cupressales > Cupressaceae > Sequoia > Sequoia sempervirens. The sequence continues at coordinate 14,070 of VDFB02303246.1, forward strand.
GTTCCAGTTGCAACACTTGAGTATAGAAGGGTGCAAGCGTTTAAATAAACTCCCCGATTCATTGGCAACCTGTATTAGCTAAAGCACTTGAACATGGTAGGGTGTATAGTTTTAAATAAGCTCCTTGTTTCCTTACGCAACCTATCACAGCGGAAACACTTTAAAATGGTAGGGCGTATAGATTTAAATAACCTTTTTGATTCTATTCACAACTCACGGAGGCAACGCTTGAACATAAGAGACTGTAAAGATTTTATCCTTACCTTTGAATGTGAATTTTAAGCAATATTCATGTAGATACAAACCGTATTCTTTGGTGTGATTATGCTAAAACATTCGATGATCTGGAAAAAAATGTTATTGCTGGAAACTCAACCTTTTATATTAATTTATTCTAATCTGTTGTTTTGGCTCATTTGCAAATGATAATCGAATTGCATAATTGATGTTATCTCATTATTAAGTCAAGCTATGAACAAATCTCATCTTTAGTCATTCAATTTGCTTTTGTAAACATTAGTTTTGAAACCGTATTTCCCTAATTGTGCATGCGTGTAGTAACAGATAGTTAGATCTATATATTTTATCAAAATGTAATTAGATTAAGTTTGATTTTATAAATTAATATTGAAAATATGTATCTCTATGTTGATGATAATGAGGTTAATCATAGGAATAAGTTTAAGACAAAAGTATATGTTTATATTTAAAAGAATGTAAAAACTAGACTTTGTTTCTTTGTGAATTAATAAACAATTAGTTGTAATAAAAATGCTTAGATGATATTTGAATGATTCTATTTATATTAAGTTTATTTTCTTATTGATTTTTTATAAAACAAAAACATGTTATCTATTTGTCTTATTAGGTAATATTTAAGATTTTGTTTTAAATGAATATGGTATTTAAATTGTAAATAAATAGAATTATTCTTTGAACTATTCTTTAAATATTGATTAGTGTTAAAGAAAGTTCCTGTGAGTTTTATTGTTTGAAGTTATCAAAGTGGCAGTTTATTTGATGTGTTATGGGATTTTAGTTTTCCAAAGGCTAGGAAATTCTTGATTGAATTGTTTAATCTATTTGAGTTAGGAAGTTTAGCATATTTAATTCATTGTGGGGCTAGCCATGCACATTGTTTTGTTACCTATGTGGTGAATGGGAGTAAAATGTTTTAAGTCATGATTGGGTTGTGAACATGATTCAGTTTGTTTGTGCATGATGGCTATCCTTGTTGTTGTCAGATAGTGAAGTTTTGTATATAGGAAGAGTGGCTTTCGTTAGGGGCCAGAACCCTAAGACGTTGTTAGGGTAACCTATCAGAATTAGTTAATCCAGTAAAAACTTTAATTTAATGTATTAGGGGTTGGGTAGTACTTCATTAAATAAATCCAGATAAATGATTGCTTTGCCTATCACCTTAGTTCTTGTAATACCCCCATGTTACTAATACTTGTATTATTATTTGTTACTCTTATGTGTGAGCTTGATTCTAGTTTCTAATGGTGGTTAGTTTACTGTCTTGGTGTGTGAGGATGCCTCCTGTATTAGGGAACCTTATTTCCTCTTGTTTACTAGATTCCAAGAGTAAGCCGATTTTATGAGGGGGAGGATGTAATACCCCTCCTCTTACTGTTTGGATTTATTTTTCTATGCGTTCGTTTGCTACTTGTGACTATGATGATACTATTATTGTTTGATTTGGTTGGTTAGATGTTTGATGATGATGTTATTTCATTATGGACATGATTATTTCATATGACATTATGGTTGGTTATATTAGTTGATTTTCAGAAGTTATGATATGATGCAGTGATTTAATTAGATATGTTATGAGATGATTGTTAGTTAAGAAATGTTAATTTATTGGTTATATTATAATTGTTAGAATAGGTGTGATGAAGGGCAATGGCATCACTCGTTAGTGCCCTGCTATGTTTGTATTCCTTCTCACAATGAAGTGCTTTGATTTAATGCTTCGATTCATATATGTATGCACATGTACACAACTTCACTTGTATGCAGGTATTGCAGGTACAAGTCTCGATTCCACCTGCTTCGGCAGGACAGGGCGAGCACCAATAGCCCAACGGTTAAAGGTTGAAACGGAGGTGACGATGAAGTCATCTCGTCCCATGATGTCAGATCATCTCGTTTATTTGGTATTGTTCATTTTTGTGTAATTTTCCTCATTTGTGTTTTGTGTTATGTGTTTTGTCGTATTTTATTTAAGGTGGCATTTTATAAGTTATGATTTATTTTAATGATTGAAATAATTGTTTATTTTCATGTTAGACTAAATTGTATTTAAATATTTAAATGATTTAATTATTTTTGAAAATCATATATTTCAATTAAATGATAATTAAATATTAAATGTGTTTTAATTATTTTAATCAATTATCTGGTGGAGGATAATTATTAGAATAATTTATTTAAATTAAATAAGTAATGTGATGTGCAAGTAAAGTTGCAAAAACATAAATTAAAACAATAAAACAAATAAAAGACTGAAAAAGATTGTGAGAACAAATAAGAATACAAATCTAATTAAAAAGCTTGCTTTTAAAGAATGATTTTCTTTTATTTTTGATTTTGGAGAGTTTTTGGGAAGAGAGGGTCAATATCTTTTATTTAATTAAGAATTGTTGCAAGTTTTCACACACAGAGGATTATGGTTACAGAGGTTGCACAAGCTATTGGCTATGTATTTCTGAATCTTAGAAAAGATTTTTCAACCTTTTGCTATATTTTGAGAAGAGTTTTAGAAAGGAACGGGGAATCTGTTACTGGTGTTGCTTTGGAGAAGTCTTCTGAACAAAGGATCGGATTCGAGTTTGAGCACAAAATTTTGTAGAAGAGATTTTGAAGCCGGAACGAGGAGCTTTGCGTAGAGGCCATTGGATTTAGGCATTCAACATCAGAATTTCGAGAGCGCAGGACTCCAGCTTCCACCTTCTTTCTTCTTTGTTTGTTTTAAATCTGTAAGGAAAAGAATACAAATGTGTGTTAGAATCAATCTTGCTTGTAAAAGAATTTTGTTTCTAAAAATTAGATAAATAGAATATCTGTGAGAAAACTCCGTGAAGAAACGTTTGATAACAAATTTCATCTGATGGAAATCCTCAATTTATCTATGATTGATCCTTTGAAAATGAATAAAGGTTGACTTTATACTCCTTTTTATTTAAATATATGAATATATATATAATACTGTGCTTAAAATTCGAATGAGAACTCGTTCTGTAACTGAACTAAATTTTGTGGAAAATATATATATAATTTTAGTATGAATTATAAATCTGTCTGTATTAATATATTAATTTTATTTTTGTTTCCTTTGTCATCTTGAAAGAAAATTTTAATTTATGTGATATTTTGGGATTCGAGCCGAACCAGTACATGGTCGGCCGTACTGCATTGGAATTTATTTATTTTTGTCTAAATGAATGTTATTAAATAATGAGAAATGAAATTTTATTTTTAATTAAAAAATTAAATGTTATTGAACAAACTGAAACAATTTTATTTTCTTGAAAAATCTTTTGAAAAATTTAATAAAAAGTTTTTGGGAGGTGGGAGAGGAATAGCTAGGCCATGCGTTGATATTTGAATTTGATTTATGATTTGTTGTCTGGATCAACCATTAGTTTTTTCTTTTTTTTAATACTATTAAAAGGCCACTCAAGTAAAGGAAAAATCATAATAACATTTTAGTCACAAAATTTATAAATAGATTAAATAAAGCTTTCTATCAGTTGTTCATAAAAACCTTCTTTTCATGTTGTTTGGAATTGGATTCATAAAAAAAAATTCAATCCTTATTGATCTTAGTTAATTCTTAAAAAACATTAGAACATTTCCATTGACTAAATTTATCTTTATGAAAGAACATTCATTCTCTAATTATAAATACATTAATTGAAAAAATTAAACATAACTTTAACTTATTAATTTAGACTGAATTATAAATATATCATTTTATACATATATTATTTATGCTTATAAAAGTATCAATTTTCAATAATTTAATTTATTACTTGCATTTAAACATATTAATAAATATAAAATTGATTTAAAAACTTATATTTTTTAAAAATATTTAAAATTATTTTTAAAAATTAAAAAAAATCATTTATTTTATTTAATAATGTATAAATTAAAAGAAATTGTAACAATGGACTAGGTTTTATTTGAAATGCACCCATGCAAGTGTAATTTAGTAGTATTCGAGGCTTTTGAATTCAACATTTTTATTATAATTATTATTTTTAGACATCTTTCTTTTTTGTTATTATATTGATAATGCAAGTTAACTATTTATCTTTATCAAAATGAACATTTCTAATTATAAAATAAAATATTCCTATCTATTCTATTTACTCAAAATTTAACATTAATATCAAAATATATTAATTGACAAAATTAAATGTAACTTTAAATTATTAATTTATACTGAATTATAAATATATCATTTAATTTAAAAAAAATAAAAAATCTTTTATACATATTTATTTATTATAAAAATATCATTTTTTAATAATTTAATCTATTATATGTATTTAAATATATTAATAAATATAAAATTGACTTAAAAATTTATTTATTTTTTAAAAATGTTAGAAAGTTATTTTTTAAAAAATATTTCAAAAAGAACATAGATTATTTATTTTATTTAATAATATATAAAATTTTTAAAAAAAACATAAACTATATTTTTCATGCCACTTAGAGTTTTCCTTCCAGTGAAATAAGTTAAATAAATACTTCCGCTCTTTTTTCCAGCAACCGGCAGAATTTAAATTTAATAAATTACCTCCGTCGTATCACATTTATTTATGTGCTTGCGCTTAGTGGGAAACGACAACGGAAAAAAATACGCAAGGCACACGGCAAATGTACAAAACTCTTATTACGACAACGACATCACGAAAGATGCGGTACCAATTGTTTTATGATTCATGTATGATCTATACTGGTAAAATTGTTGCCTCCATAGGCGGGCTGGCTACGACCTACAAAATCGAATGCTGCGGCACCATGCCATGCCATGCCATCCGCACCTGCATCAAACGAAGTACACCCTGACCCGAAGTACAATCCATCAATCAGCAATCAAATCAGGAGTTTAGTTGCTGGTCTGGTCACATTAAAATATCAAATATAAGTTACTAAAAATATTTATAAGTTATTAAATTATTTAGATAAAATAATAATTTCATCTTATAACTCTATAAAATATTAAAATTAAGGTACTTTTAATTTTTTTTATAAATTTAATACAAATAAATTAATAATTATCATATATAGATTTTTAAGTTGTATAACTACCAAGTTATATATTTGTAATAATCTTCTTAATATATTTTACATAACAATCCACATAAAATTAAAATAATTATATTATCTAAATATCTTTATTTTATTATTTTAAATTAGAATAAGTAAAATTTTATGGAATGAATATATAGGTAAAAATTAAATTACACATAGGATAAATATATATAAGGTAAATTATATTACACATAGCTAAATAAATATATAATTAAGTATGAAAGAACTTTGTTAAAATTACTATTGCATATAAGTTTATACATTAATATACTAATTTTAGAAACAAAAATATTCTTTGATATCATTATAAAATATTTTTTTGACACTAGAATAATAATTAAATTATAAAAGAATAAAAAATAATTATTCTTTTTAAAAATTCTAAATTAATGATTTAAAATTAGAAATTAGAAAATTAAATTTCAAAAATCCGAAATTTACAATTACACAAAAAATTGTTTCTAAATTCATATATTTAAATCATAAAAAATATTTATTTTTTTTAATAAAATTGAAAACATTTCAAAAAGGAAAAAACATTCATATTCTATTTTATTCAAAATCAATATGTATCTATAAATAAATATTATAAATTTAAGGTTTCACTAAATATTTTATTATATAAAAATATAGAAACTTAAATATGCATCTAATAGAAAAACTTTTCATAATAAGTGCACATCTTATTGTTAAACAATTGCAAAATTAAATACAAAGAAAATATAAAAAAAATATTATAACAAATAAAAATAAGTTCTTTTAAATTAATATATATTTAATTAATTTATTATAAGAAATAAAAATAAGTTCTTAAATTAATATATATTTAAAACCAACATATCTATCTTTAAAAAAATGCAATAAAGAATTGCATTTACCTTATCATATAGTTTAAAATAATTTATATAATATTATTATTATGGTTAGGGTTAGATTACAATTTAATTAGGGCTACAATTACAATGTTGTCAAGGTTAAGGTTCAATTAGGGTTAAAGTTCAATGAGGTTGATGGTTCAATTATGGTTAAGGTTAGGTTTAGATTAGTGTGAGTGTTTTACGATTAGTTAAGGTCAAGGTTCTTATAGGTTTATAATTATTGCTATGGTTAATTAGGATTAGAATTACAATTTGCAAGGCTAGGGTTCAATTAAGGTTAGAGTTCTAGGACAAATTAAGGTTAGGGTTCTTATAGGTTTATAATTATTGCTATGTTTAATTGGGATTAGAATTACAATTTGCAAGGTTAAGGTTAGATTAGTATGAGGGTTCTAGGATGAATTAATGTTAGGATTTGTATAGTGTTACAATTACTATTACAATTCAATAAGGATTAGGGTTAGGTTTGACATTATGATTCATTTGGGGTTAGGGATGGGGTTAGCCTTTAATGATCCTTATATTTTGGTTAGGGTTAGGGTTCATTTAGTAATATATTAAATATATTATTATAATATTTTAAATATAATAATTTATAGGGAGTGGACCATGGTTAGAATTACGGTTAGGGTAGGATTAGGGTTAGTATAATTTTTTTATCTAATTAAGGTTACATTCAATTTTAATATATTATTGGTTGCCCCAAAATATAGATTAATGGTTATAATCACTTTCAGTTTAACCCTAATATGAATATAATAATCACTTTAAGTTTAACCCTAATATGAATATAATAATCACAAGAATTAGAGTTCAATCTATGATTAGAATTATGGATGCATTAAAAAGATGATTGGAAGGATATAGATTGCACATGGAACCTCTTAAAAGGAAGGGAGGTGGAAAGAGAATAAACAAACCAAGGGTAGGAGAGCAGAGGAGTTAAAAAGAGAGGAAATAGGATTAAATCACAAAAGAAATTAGATGGAAAAAATAGACTAATAATATATATAGAGAAATGGAAAAAAGAAAGTCTAGGTTTAAACTTAACTAAAAAAATGGTACACTACTCTTTATAATTTAATGATATATTTTAATTAAACTAATATGTTTTCATTTATAACATGATATATTTGGTATTTTAATAATCTATAAATATATATATAGGTAAAAACTTAAAATAATAAATAAAGAAAAACCGGCTTCCTCTATTTTATATCATTTTATTAATCTACACTAAATTTTAAAAATAGATAAAAATATTATATACATATATGATTTATACTTTAAAAAATATCAATTTTTAATAATTTGTGTTATTACATGCATTTAAACATATTAATAAATACAAATTGATTTAAAAAATTATTTATTTATTAAAACATTAAAAGTTATTTTTAAAAAATCAAAAAATAAATAAAACATAACAAATTTTATTTAGTTTATTTAATAATGTATAAATTAAAAAAAACACTTAAGAGTTTGTAGCACGAAATGCTTCATATATAGCAAATTCTTAAAGGTGTTCATCAACACAACTATTTTTTCTAACACTTAGACTATAGAAAATTCTAGATAATCATAAGCATTTGTGTATTTTTATGATCAAGTGTCAAACCTATGGATCAAATTTGAATTTACAAGTGTGAAGATCATTATGGTATGAAAGTGACATAGAATGAAAACAAAATAATTAGCAGTTTGCTAGAACATAATAAGACACAATTTGATAAACATCTTGTAAATTAATATTATCTTAACTCTAATATCTAAATATACTAATATATTATTACATTTGAATTCATCCTTAAATAATTTATGTAAAATAATTTTATTTTCTATATATTTCACTTTTATTTATAATTATTCATTTTTTAAATCTCCAAATTTCACCATTCAATTGGTAGATGTTTAAAAACATATCATGAGAAAGAAAACATAAGTTCATACAAACATTAAAAATTTAATTTCAATTAGTAGGGGTAGAAATCTAAAGAAATATAACTACTCTTAATTGAATTGTGTGCTCACAAATCACATTCTACAATGTGAATTTGACTTTACGAGTACATCCAAAATAACATTGAAACATAAGTTCGTATTCACACTATCAAGATGTCATACAAGAAAATGTCATATTAAATTCATCTAAATATTATCTCATAAAATATATGGTTTAGGTATGAGGTATAATAGTATGTCTCACTAATCAAATAACAAATTTATGGGAACACAAGGAAAAAAATGATTTAAGTTCATTTTAGATAATATTTTTGACCACTATATATATTTTTCATTTAAAAATTCTATGTAGTACCATAGTCCCCCAAGCTACATAGAATGTTTAACCAACACACATTTACATGTCAAATATATTGTTTAGTCTCATACATCATTTTACTGATCAAAATTTATCATTTCACACCATATTTTTGAAGGTCAAATGAAGTCAATAGATATAAAAATAAAAAAATACATATAGGTAGCACTCATTGTTAGCTTTCTAAAACATGCTAATTTTTCCTATCCCATTATGTATTGATGTGTCATTTTGTAAAATTGCCACAAAGTTGAGGTCCTAGTTAATTTTGACAACCCATTTTCAACTAAGAATCCTTTGGAGTTCTAAATACAAATAAACAATTTCACAATTATGAATATAATTAAGATAATAGATTCTTGAATATTAAGACACTAAGATGTATGTATGACAAAGACACTATAATTTGGGGACATAATTTGTATCTCTAACTAACTAAATTAATCTCATGAAATACTCTTGTATAAAATAGAGAAGAAAAGCCACAAATAATCATTTTAGCCATTACAAAAATAGATGGACATGCTTATTTAAAGTTTTGGAAAATTCATCAATAACTACATCCTAAAAATAAAATTAAGAAAAAAAGTGAAGTTTCACATAAATCTATGCTAATAATCCAAGAGAGGGAATTTAAATATAGAATAGTTTATATGTATACTATAGGTTTGTATGGGTAGCCACTAACACTAAAGAAAGGAGAAAAATGAAGAAATGAACATGATTTTCATTTTAAATTACATGTAAATAAGTCAAATGTTTATATATATTTTTCCCAAGTTAAAGTTCAACCTTGCATTGAATAAAGTTAGATTTTTTAGGTTGGGTTTTCCTATTTTATTCATATTTTTTTATTATTTTTTGGGTTATAGGTTCATGGCTAACACACATGGATCTTTGGGTCCCTCTCAAATATCTTTTAAATAAATCGTCCTTGGTCATTGAGCTAATGATTCTTTGGACCCGAGAGATAGAGAGATATAGAGATATAAAGGAAGAGGGAAAGGGAGAGATAGAGAGATATAGAGGAAGAAAGAGAGGGGGAGATAAAGAGATATAGATTTTAAGTTTGAAATTATTTTTATTACATAAATTTAAATAAAAATTATAAATATAATTATTCTAAAATAATTAAAATTTTAATAAGACAAATAATTATAAAATTAATTTTAATAATTTTTAAGTATTATTTATAATTTAATAAAAAACATAAATAATTAAAATAAATTTCAAACTTAAATCTAAATTAAAAATTAGAACATTTCAAACTTGATAAAAATTACAAATAATTTAATTAATATTAATAAAGATAAAAATGAAATTCAAAATCAATTAAAAAATTTAAATATTTAAATTATTTAAAATTTAGTAATAAAATTAATTTAATTTCAATTTAATTTATTTATTCTTTAACAAATCTTCAATATAAATATGACCCTTAGAATAATAATTATTATTTTAAATCATCCAGACATCTTTTCGTCAATTCTCTCACTAAAATATTTATTTTGAAAAATTCATTTAAATTAATAATGTGACCAGACCGGCCACTAAACTCCTGATTTGATGCAGTAATAATTCAATTATTTTAAATCAATTATTTAATAATGTGACCGCACCACTAAACTCCCGATTTGATTGTACTTTGGGTCGAGGGGTACTTTTTTGATGCACGCATGGCGGTACTATCTATAGCGGTGATAATTTGCCGTGAGGCATGGATGGGCATCATGGGCTTATGCATGCATTTCTTGCACTTTTATAACGGTTCCTGTCAGGGTACTATTGACAGGTACTTTTATCGGCTTCTCAACCGTGATGCCTCAAGCGTCGCCGTCAACTTGGCCATGCCGCCAACTTCACCGTAAATGCTTTGATTTAATGCGGCTACCAAACTATGCTACCACCTTCAATGTCATTTTCGCGGTCATTTTGAAAATAGGTTGTGCCGTCCATTTTCAATTTCGTTGCACAGTTGAGAGAGGACATTCATACACAGTCGATTCTAGCATGAATGCTAAAAATTCGGCATAGAGAATACCCGAGAAAATGAACTTAGGGAAAAATATGAGAGCAAATAAGTTGAGAGTCAATCTACAAAGGGGAGATTAAGGAGGTCAGATGCAACATAATCCGAGCCCTTCCCTCGCCAACAAGAAAAACATTTTAAGGAGCAAAACATTTGAAATATAAATGTTGCCCGACTTTACCCCGTTGGCTCGCTGTTTTAAATTATGTGCGTGTTAAATCTGGCAAGATAGCGGGGTGTGAGAGAAGCAAATAAGAGGTGGGCCCCGTGAGTTTTAATGTGCCCGTAAAATCTTCAGGGAAAAATATTAAAGTGTGTAGAGGTATTTTATACAGTGAATAAAGCTGTGTGAGATATTTTATTCACCCGAAAGTATTTTTCATTTTATAAGTAAATGAGGGATGTTTTAAATAAACAATTTAAAACATAAAGTGCAAAGGGGAATGTTTTACTTTGACAAAGTAAAATAATGTGTTGCATAATGAAAGAACATAAATTAAAGCTTTTCACGGGGAGCATAATTGTTTTTCACACAACAGATGAAATAGAGATATTCTCACATGGCCAAATTTTATGTTGCAAGATAACTTGGACAAAGGCAAATGGAGAGGCAAATTCAGTTAGAGGAGAGAGGAGAGTCTTTTTCCAAATTGTTGATCAACGGTGAAGGATGCTTCCAGATGTCTCCAACAAATTGATTTCCTAGCTTCTTCTATTTTCTCTTATTCTCATTCTCCTCTCATTTTGATTCTAATTCTGGGGGTTCCAATTTTGGAAAGCTCTGCAAGGCAGGCAGAAGCTCTAGGTAGATTGTAATTCTAGGATGATTGTAGTTGAGTCATTGATTTGAAAGTGTGTGTTCTGAATTAAGCTTTCATGTTTATTTTAGTTGATAATTGTCTCCATGGCTGAGATGTACTGCTCTTTTGGATTCAAATAATAAAATTGTCTGAGTCTTTTCATGCACATTTGCTACATTAGAGTTATATCTATTGTTGCCTTCTATTTTGAGAATAATGTAATTTCTTTAATGAAGCACAAGTTGCATTTATTATTGCATTTTGTTCAAAGGACAATGTAATTGCTTCAACACATGTGACAGGAGTATTGTGTTTCAAGTGGATTTATAAGAAGAGTTATTGGATAAAACTTAAGTGGTCTGGTTGTCATAATGTGATAACATTTGCAAGGATCTTCAAAATATGTTTAACACTATAGGATGAAGGGTTGGTTATATGACTCCATAGCCCATTTCTTGGCACTGGTCCATTATCATGCTTCTGTTGTTTTCATTTTAGTCCCAATTCTTTAAAATCAAAATCATCTTAATTCTATGTTGTGAGTACTTGTGTTTGCCCTGTTCTCCATGCTAGTTTCTGAAATTCACTTAATGTCTTGCCAATATTGAGTGGTATTTTAGGTTTCTCGGCATATTTTGGGAGAGCATTATCTCTGTTAAGCAGGATTTTGTTAATTATGTGTTTGAATCTTTAGGTGTTGCTAAAGGGTCACCCCCTAGGTATTATAGAGCCTGAAGTGTAGGGGAAATGTGTTCTAATTCCATTTCTTGTCAGTTGCCCAAATCCCCCATTGAATCCGATCATCAGAAAGTGGCTAGTCTATAGGATTCACTGGTCTGGTGCAATTTGGAGCGCCAACAACGCACACCCTTCATCAAACATAGGGTAGGATTTATAATCTAAGTTATGTAAGAATTTGATTTGATGACCACCCAACTGATATTAGGCTAACGAGGTTTACTTGATGTTACATTGCTTGTTTTAAAGTTAGGGTTGCAACGTTGTTGGTTTAAAGATAAAACACTGTAACTTGATTGCAACTTAACTCCAAACTATCATTAAGAGTTATTTGCTTAAAGTTTACTGTGGGATGGTTGCAAACATAATGCTATTATCACATACATTAATGTAATTGGGTTTATATTAGTTACTATTGTTTAAGAACTTAGTGCTTTCTATATTCCCCAATTAGAACATCGACAAGATCATATGACGATAATATTAAAATCATTTCATACTTATTACTGTTAATAATATTAATATTAACTCTTATTATTAATATTAATATTTATATTGACGTGACAATTTTCACTAATATTATTTTTCATATAATTCTAAACAAAACCCAATTTGACATAAAAAGATATTTACTGTACTTTATATATAAATCACCAACAACTGCATCAGAGACCACCTTACCAGCAACCAAATCTTCATCAGGAACCACACCACCATGACCACCGAGAAGAGAATTCAAATTCAAACTAGGAACTCCCACCTCTTCACCAACAATCACCATTTTAATTCTTCCCTATAGCTATTGTTGTTGCACACATGTAAATAACTCTAGTTGTCATATAGTTAGGTGGTACTTTTACTAGTATTGAGTTAAAATTGTTCCATAAATCTTTAAAGCCGCATTGATTCTTCTAGAGCTACTTTGGTATTTTAGCCTTTTCATACACAGTCTTTGATATATTTTATATAAATAAAATCACTAGACTGGTTAGTAACACAATGATTAATTAGATTTTATTCTTGGTGCAAAAAAAATATTTTCAATATTCATTTGTTATTTCCCAATGAGAATATAATATTCCTCGTGAATCTAGAATATAACCAATCTGACTGTAGATAATATAATGATCATTGACAAGGAGGTCATACGATGTTTTCATGATCACAAGTATGAATAATTTTTCATGTTTCTTTAAAGGAAAAAAATTCATGTTATATAGTGATGATCCATAAAAAATTAAGCAATACCATTTCCAAGCTTGCTTCTCAGACAATTTATTAGTGATAGCCACTCATTATAAATAGGTGATATGATTTAGTTTTAGATATTTTTTATCCATGTCAATAATCAAGTTTTACTTAATACAATTCTAAATATTTGTACAACTATCTACATTTTCATGTAAAAAGTGGAGGAACTAAATATTACCTAATTAAATTCCTTACTAGTTTTAACTTTACCAAATGATATTAAAGTATCTATTTGTAAAGGCTTCTTAATGTCACTAAATTTTAATGAGGTAATGATACAATAATTATTTTAATTATACTTAAAATAATTATAAGTTGTTAGGAAGGTGTACATAAGTGGTACCTACCTCCTAGCAACTGGGCCAACAATGAGGTTGTGATACCAACATCATTTCTCTTCTCCCATTCCTCTGTCATGCCCCTCTTCTCAAAGAAACATTTTCCTCCCTTAAAACCCAACCGCAAACCACCTTTTAATCTCCCCTTGAAGAACCCTAACCATAACACTTTTTTTGAGGATTAAAAAAAATAAATAAATAACATAAAGCAATCTATTTTCCTATTTTTCTCATGTTTCAAACTTGGTTTCACAAATTTCTCATGGGTTTGCACACCCACCCATAATTTATGACATTGAACATTTTTCCCCACACCTTCCTCTTGGGTTACCATTTTATATGCACTTGGAGAATTTTGTACACATACTTAATAATAACATTTAACTTAGGGACCACACAAAAATAATCTCATCACTTCATGACACCAAGTAGGATAGTAGGGGTTTTGGGTGATCCTCTCATTCTATCCATTGGCCAATTGCATACCTACACATTTTTGCCAATGTTATTACCCCAAAGGAATAATTAACCAAAGTGATGCATTCATAATTAATTCACCAAATAATTAAAGTGATGTATTCATAATTAATTCACCAATTTTATGATAGTAAAATTTACATACCTTGTCATATCAGGTTGTTGACAATGTTAGGATCGTCATCACCTATTCTAAAAGAAAGTTCAAATGAAAAATCCTTGCCACTCATTGTTAGAAAAATTACAAGTCTAACCTTTGAAATAATTAAAACATAATTATTTGAATTCATACGGCTTAATGTCTTAAGAATTATAATTCAAAATTCAAGCATTTGGTTCCAACTCACCTTCATCATTTATCCATTAACCTCATGTCTAATAAAAGCTTTTTTTTTAATAGAAACCAACACACTTTTAATAATGATGTACATGAGCATTCATTTGATATAAGATACTAGATGATACACTTTTTAATTAATTATATAGTTGAGTTCCTACACTAAAAGGATAATTTAAACTTAAGACATTTTACTATTGTACCCAATTTTTACCCCATTCTTCAATTCATAATTATTTAATTTATTCCTTCTTCCTATTGTTTTGAGTTCACCATGTAGTTCACCATCAATCCACTATGAATCGCTTTGCATGCATCACAAGCAACCCTGTGTGACTTAAATCATAAAATATTTAATAAAATAAAATTACACAATCTATTCATTTAATTTGTGTAACCATAATAACAAGACCTAACAAGGAAGAGTTAAGGACAACATCTATTGCACATAGGGTTGAGCCTTGCATCCATTGATACATTATTAAAATTCTTTGCTACTCGAACATATCCATGCCTTGGTGTATAGAGAAAGGGGAATAATTTTCTTAGGGTTTATCTTTTTAGTCCATGATATCTCAACATTCGAATCATAGTTGCAACATTTATCAATTTCATAGTAACTACTATTAATTAATATATTGCACCTTAGAAATTAGGGTTTTATGGGTTCCCCACAAAACGAGGTCTTACATCCCCCCCTTAGCTTTGACTTCCTCCTATAAGTCACTAAGGTTCTAGTACATAGTTCCCACATAATATTATATCATTGTTGAAGGTAACTCTTATATCAAAAGGATGAACTTAGGAAGATTTTCCTTGTGTTCCACCAAAACACAAAGTCTAACACAAACCAACCTCCTCCTAGAAACCACCATGTCATCAATAGAAGCAAGGTTCCCAAAAGAGTTGGCAATGCCTTTAAAGATTGACTCATTCCAATATTCTAGAGGAAAGTTTGGGAGCTTAATCCAAACTGAGGCTAAGTTGAAAAAATATTTAGAAAGGTCGATATATGGTTCCCAAGGTTATAAGGCTAAGGTTGAACACCCAATTAACCACAAAACTTTAGAAAAGGCCATTATTAAGTCCTCTTCACATAAAAAGGATAATGAGAAGAAGCCTTTAGCCATGACTGCTACTTCCACTTGGCCCTTAAGGAACCATTTCTTCTGAACCCATGAATGCACCACTTCAATGTTTGATGTGGGACCTATAAATTTTTTGACCAACAAAAATTTTATCAAGGAAATGCTTTTCTGCACAATAAAATCTAGGATAGAGAGAATTATTTCACTAGAATCTATTGAAGAGAACACTTGGTTAAAATATGAAATACTTTTTCCTTTAGGTTTGGATCCAAATAAATCCAACCAACATTGAGCCAAAATAAAAGTCGGTCCCACAAAACTACTTTGTCTGGCAGCGAGATCCTCTACACCACTAATCTTAAGGGATAGGTTAGAAAAGATGGTCTCCATAGTATAAATGCCTCGCGAATCATCCTTACCCAATACATTAAAAGGCACCTGACCCACCACATGGTCCTTGAAAGCAGGGAAAGGAATCTCCAACACCTTACTAACAACCAAACCACCCAAGGACACCACACTAACAACCAAACCACCACCTACCAAATCTTTGACCACCTCATTAATAGGTAAATCACCAATAGTTGCATCAGAGACCACCTTACCAACAACCAAATCTTCATCAAGAACCACACCACCATGACCACCAAGAAGAGAATTCAAATTCGAACTAGGAAATCCCACCTCTTCACCAACGGTCACCATTTTAATTCTTCCCTATAGCTATTGTTGTTGCACACATGTAAATAAATCTAGTTGTCATATAGTTAGGTGGTACTTTTACTAGTATTGAGTTAAACTTGTTCCATAAATCTTCAAAGGCACATTGATTCTTCTAGAGTTATTTTGGTATTTTAACCTTTTCATCAATAAACCATAGAAGATAGCTTTTTTAAAGTATTACTCCATCCATGGAATAACACCTACACCATTTATTTTGAATACATGGTCTTTGATATATTTTATATAAATAAAATCACTAGACTGGTTAGTAACACAATGATTAATTAGATTTTATTCTTGGTGCAAAAAAAATATTTTCAATATTCATTTGTTATTTCCCAATGAGAATATAATATTCCTCGTGAATCTAGAATATAACCAATCTGACTGTAGATAATATAATGATCATTAACAAGGAGGTCATACGATGTTTTCATGATCACAAGTATGAATAATTTTTCATGTTTCTTTAAAGGAAAAAAATTCATGTTATATAGTGATGATCCATAAAAAATTAAGCAATACCA
Source organism: Sequoia sempervirens (assembly GCA_007258455.2). Taxonomy (NCBI): domain Eukaryota; kingdom Viridiplantae; phylum Streptophyta; class Pinopsida; order Cupressales; family Cupressaceae; genus Sequoia; species Sequoia sempervirens. Next base: position 30,910 of record VDFB02303246.1, read on the forward strand.
TTTCCAAGCTTGCTTCTTAGACAATTTATTAGTGATAGCCACTCATTATAAATAGGTGATATGATTTAGTTTTAGATATTTTTTATCCATGTCAATAATCAAGTTTTACTTAATACAATTCTAAATATTTGTACAACTATCTACATTTTCGTGTAAAAAGTGGAGGAACTAAATATTACCTAATTAAATTCCTTACTAGTTTTAACTTTACCAAATGATATTAAAGTATCTATTTGTAAAATCTTCTTAATGTCACTAAATTTTAATGAGGTAATGATACAATAATTATTTTAATTATACTTCTATAATTTTTTAGGGAAAATTTATATATATATGATGGGAGAGGACCATAAAAACAATAATCTTATATAATTACTTTTCTTGTGAAAGAATATAAGATTCATATATTTTCTTAATAGAATCATCATTTAATGAACATATCCATCAATATAAACTTGATACAAGTGATTATATATCAATAAATAATATGGAACATAATACATATTCAATGGAAACTTTGGATCTTTTAAAAGAGCTGGACTTAAATAAAAGCATCAATAGTTTATCAAAAATATATCAAGCATTCCAATATTATTTTATCAAACCCATAATTAAAATTCTAGTATCATAACCATTTCATCTATAACCTACATAGATATAAAATAATGATGTGTCAATAGCTTTAAAATTTTCAACTTTTAATCATTTGTATTCTAGACATGAGATTTGAATTTTAAACTAACCGTTTTTCTCTTTTATTGAAATATATGACCCCATTTTCTAGTTTATAAGTTAGTACTATTTTAGATTAGTTTAAAGAAGAATGTATAATAACTGGTTTATAATTTTTACAATAACATTACTCTTAAGTAAACAAGTAGCTATTTTTCTTGCTTATATTGTAAAATTAGGTATTTAAAATAATTTGTGATAAATAATAAAGGCAATTTAGGATATTCAAAAAATGAATTGAAGGAAATGGGTATATTAAAATTCTATTAAAAAATAGCAATTTAACCATGCACCCAATCTATAGAACAATAAGCACTTGTGATTTAATGATGTAGATACCTATTTTTTAGGAAGATTTGTAAGTGTTTAGATTCAAACGAAGACTAATGGAAGCCATATCAAGGTGTAGCTAAATCAAAATTATAACTTATTGTAGGAGATGTGGTTCCTATCTAATCTAATATGCTCAAGTAGTCAATGATTGGATAGGTGGGAGGAGATTAGAAATGATAGGTAGCAGGTGTTTAGCTTCAAGCACTTTTCATATCAAACCGATAAGATTAATAATTAATGGAAGGTAAGGAACACTTCAACAATTAGCACTAATGCTATGTGCACTCTTGATAACAATTATGTGTTTACCCAATCATTTCATAATGTGAATTTGAGCATGGGAGCTCTTCACATCATGATATAAAGCTCTATATATCAATTTTGTATGGATAAGTTATGGGAATTGGTAGTGATCTTTCTATTAATCTACTATCTTTACCACTCAATTCACTTGATATCTTTCAAAGGTATGGGAAGGCTTAGACTAAATAGAATATTGATAGATGTAATACATGATTTACTAAGGGTGATGTCTTTATAGAATATTTATCATATATAAATACTCTTGGAGGAAGATGTTTATCTTGTTTAATGGTAAACAGGTAGATATGGGTTAAGATGCATATGAATTCAAGATTATAAAAATTGAATGTAAATAAAAAATTTGAGTAGAGATTAGAGAAAAAAATATTCTTATTTATACGAGATATTTCATATGATTAGTGATTTCATATGATGTTGTAATATTTCTTAATAGAATTAGACCAAAAAAAGGGCCTAAAAAATCATTGTTCCTTGGCAATTACTATGAAAATTATAGAGTTAATCACTATAAGTTTTTATCAAAAAAGTATTTTTTCATTCACTTCAAGGCTTTTTAAAATTAATATGTTGGTATGTAGAATTAGTAACCATCTTAATGTTGTTGAGTCTACTATATTTCTATATAGGGATCCTTTGAGATGCATATATGGTGATGATGAATTGTAAGCATAAAGGATTGTCTAAGAATATTATATTATTAATCTTTTAATTATCTAAAAGTTCACTTCAGAACTATCAAATCTAAATCTATTGATTATCAATTTCTAAGATATGTTCTTGAAGCTCTTGAAGATTACTTAACCATACTCACTTAATCCACATTACTGTTTTTTGTTATGGTTAACAATAATTTTGGACTCTTGTTTCCTCACATTTAAAATATCCATCTATGTTTATCCCTATGGGGTAAGCTGAACTTCCTTGTCATTTGATTTAAATAAAATTTATAAACTTAATGCCATCTTATCTCTATAGCAGTGTCAAGAGCACAAACATTATATATATTTCTAAAACATTACACTCCATGAAGTAGGAGTCACTATTTTTTTCTAGCATATATATAATTTGACCATCAAATATATAATCAACGTAATTATTATATTTTGAATAACATACACATGAAACTATTTAGGCTACATGAAGGGGTATGGAATATTTTGGGAAGGCACCAAACATAAATCATGGTGTAGCTAGAGAAAATTGATGGTGCCATGAAAAATGACCATCTTAACAAACTAAAATAAAGGTGTTATTCAAAGGTCATGAACATTGATTAATTACCAAGAATGGGTGTCCAAATTTATAGTGTTGCACTCTATTGCTCAAAATAATAAAACTTGGCCATTATATATGTGGCATAACCCATGACAACATGGTGCAAGGTATGAGTCAACCACCAATTAGAAAATTGGAAGTAATACTATTTCAAGTGAGAGTACATCTACCTAAGAACATAGATGGAATTGAATAAAAAAATAGACATTGAAGAAATTGTGTGAGCATATAAGGTAAATCAATTAACATGAAATTATTATGTAAACATGGCACAGAGTTTATACTATCCAACAAATAATAAACTAATGACACTATAGTTTGGAGGTTTAGAGCTACTTTGGGAAGCATAGGCATGGAAACTCTAAAAATACCTAGAGCATGGGAACAGTGCATATTATAGTTGATGCCAAGTTCTAATTTAATTCCAACATTAGAGAATAGGGCATGATAAGGTTGAAGGATTTTCCATTTCCTTCATTAGTAAAAATGGGAGACATAAGTTTACCATAAAATAGATTTGAATCAATTGTATATAGATCAAATTTATTTCATGGATGATTATGATCTTTGGGACAATTTCACATTGGTGAGATCTATAAAGAAATTTTTTGTATGTGACATATTATGTTCTTTGAGATATCAAGTTGATGTGGACAACATATTTAGCTGGACCCAATACAAGTTTAAGTTTTAGTGCTTTCTTACTGTAGTGTCCCTCTAGTTGCTACTATGTGTTTCAGTTTGCTTATGTTTGTTTGCTAGTTGTTTAGCTGATTTGGATACTATATTATAGTTCTTTTAGTTAGGATACATATGTTATGTTAGTTGTTATACTCTGAGGATGATATATTTCACATCATGATCATATGGTTATGTTCATGTAATGACATTACGATTGACATGTGTGTGTTATGGTTTATGTTGTTTCTGAGTTTTAATGAGGTTATCATGATGTAATTGTTGTTTATGATATAATGATGTTTGTTAGTCTTAGTGAAGGAGACAGTGTAGTATAACTCACTCGTGAGTACCCTACTACGATGCGAATCTTCTTCACGGTGTGTTTGTCGATATATGATTATATGTTTAACAATGTTGAAGGATGCAATTTGCAGATACCGGGCATTGTCTCCACCTGCTTGACAGGTTTGAACGTGCCCTAACCCAATGGAAATATATTGTTTTGAAGATAGTGTCAGGTCTGTCATTAGCCATCATTCTTCATTGAACGAGTATCTGTTTGTCACCCATCGTTGTTGTTTTGTCGTCTGGTTCCGTTATGTCATACTTGTTTTCGTCATGTTGGAAATCCACTGATTAATTAGTTTATTGGTTAATTGTTCAGTTATTGATTTAATTAATGATGCAGAAATATTAAATTGAAATATTGATGTGCAGATAATTTAATATTTGAATTGAATTATAATGTTATTTTATTTTAAAAGGGTTTTGATTAATTATATTAATTAAAAGATATATTTATTTAAATGTAATTGTTAGTTTTGCATAATATAATATTTATTTATTTATTGTGCAAGTTTAAAATTGTTTGAAAAAAGAAGAAGATATTAATGAACAGTTGTTTCAATAGAAGATATTAGAATATCTGAAAACTTGACTTTAAGTTAAAAATGTTATCTTGAGTGTTTATTTAGTTTGAACTAGATGATCAATTTGATTTGCATGCTGACTTTGAGTTAAGTTTGGCAATCATGAGTTAATTGGATTTGAATTAAAAATATTTTGGTTGTGCAAATTCATTCACGGGAAATTGATTTAAGGAATCGGTGCTCTTGGGAAATAAAGAATTTCAGGTCTACTGGTGTTGGCTTCTATCTCCAGGTTTTCTTCTTTTGCTTTAGCATTTTCTTGTATAGAAAGCTTCTATATGAATTTTATGTCATTTGATCTTTCTTGTGGTTGAATCTATTTGTTGAATCATCTGTAAAAACATCAAAAAGAATATTGTTGTCGATTAGAAGAGAAATAGATGAGAAAAAGTTTTAAGGAAAAGAAAACGATTAAAACCTAGTTGTAATAGAATTGGATTTATCTTCTTTCCTTTTGTACATTGTATTTGTTGAATCACGAGCTCTTTAGGATCGGGGACATCCATCTCCATTATCAAATCCCCTGTAGCCAATCTAATTATAGTCTCTACTTTATGTTGCCATGCAAATTGCTTAATGGATTCTTTTAACTTTGGTTGCCATCCATCTCCTTTGTTGGGGCATGATTATGTTTGATATCTATTATTATTTTATATGTATTGGGTGGGCTTCTAGTTTTTAGACTTTGTGATTGGTTTGGTCAGTAGTCGAATTCAATCTGTAGAATTTTATTATGATGTTTTCCATTGTATTTGGCTATAATTTATCTTTGGAATCAGTTCCTTAAACATTCCCTTACCCTCCAACATGGCCAATCCGCTCTCTCTAAGTTTGATCTCTAGTTTTGTTTCTCCTTAGTCGGTGCCTGTGTAGGGCCTAAGTTATTTTTAATTGGTGACTTTAGTTTGCCTCCATTCCAGCCAGTTGTTTTGCTTGGGAGTTATAAATCAATCCCTTTGTGTGGCACTTGTGTTGTAGAATCATCGATCAATAGATTTAAAAATTAGCATAGTATTTTTGTAATACCCTCATCTTTATTTTAGACTTATTATTTTTTTTTTTTGTGTTGCTTGGAGACTATGATGATACTGTATTGTTTGATGTGGTTAGTCAAATACTATGAGGATACTGTTATTGTTTGATATGGTCAGTTAGATGCTAGACGATGTTGTTATTTCATTATGGACATGATTACTTTATATGACATTAGAGTTGATTATATCAGTTGATTTTCTGAATTATGATTTAATGCAGTGATTTGATTTATTATGTTATGAGATGATTATTAGTTAGAAATGTAATTCATTGATTATGCTATAATTGTTAGACTAGGGTGACGAAGGACAATATAGCATCACTCGTTCGCGAGTTCCCTGCTATGTTGCGATTCCTTCTCACAATGCAGTACTTTGATTTAATGCTTTGAGATATATATATGCACATGTACACAACTTCGTTTGTATGCAGGACTGCAGGTACAAGTCTCGATTCCACCTGCTTCGGCAGGACAGGGCGAGCACCAAATAACCCAACGGATAAATGTTGATACAGAGGTGACGATGAAGTCCTCCCGTCCCATGATGTCAGATCGTCTCGTTTGTCTGGTATTGTTTATTTTCTGTAATTGTCGTCATTGTGGTTGTGTTGTGTATGTCGTACTTTATTAATGTGAGTGTTTAATAGGTGGTGATTTAGTTAATTGAATGTGGATAATAATTGGTTATTTTAATGTTGATTTATTTGTATGAAATATTTAAATGTTTTATTTAATTTTTATAAAGTCATATGTTTTGATTAAATAATAATTAAATATTAAAGGTATTTTAATTATTTTAATTAATTATCAGGTGGGGATAATTATTAGAATAATTTATTTAATTAAATAGAAAATGTGTTGTGCAAGAAAAGTGGCAAAACAGGAATTAAAGAAATAAAATAAATAAAAGAATAAAAAAAGACAGAGTGAGCCAATAGGAATTAAGAGTTGGGAAAAAGCGAGTTTTAAAGAATGGATTTTTCTTTTAATTGGGATTTTTGAGAGTTTTGGGGAGAAGGGACATTATATTTTTAGATTATTATGAATTTTTGGGGGTTTTTACACACACAGAGAGATTGGGATTAGAGAAGTTGTGCATGAGTTTGGTTGTGTATTCTGAAATTTTAGAAAGGGTGTGGAAAATCTTCTGTTGTATTTGGAGGAGAGTTTTTGAGAGAGTCTGCCAATCTGTTTCTGGTGAATGTTCTGGAGAGTCTTCTGAACAACAAAATAGGATTCAAGTTTGAAGGTAAAATTCTGTGGAGGAGATTCGGAGGCACGATCAAGGAACAACTCGAGGGCATCAGAATCAACCAGGCATCTTCAGACTTTCGAACAAGCGCTGGACATCAGGTTCCTCTTATGTTTTCCTTCTAATACTTTCTTTCTTCATCTTACTAAAAACAAAATCTGTTAGATGTGATTTGTGTGAGTAGGGAAAAACTGTTGTTGAATTGAAGATTAGGAAAATATATTAGATTTAAACTTTTGAAAAGAGAAGAAAATATATATATAGTATTGAACTGTTTTCCATTTTGTCAAAAAACAAAAGAAAACCTTATTTTCTGAAACATTCAACTTAACAAAAATAAGTTTTAGGAAAGATAATCTCTTTATTGAAAATCATAAAATTGGGGTTTTGGACATATATGTTTAAGTTTGGCTGGATCTTTCTCTATGTTGTTTATTTTATTCTGGAATTTTTATTACCCTCTGTATTTTTTTACTTTAACTCAGTGTATATATATATATATATCTATATATATATATATATGTGGTTATATTGTTTTTATGTATATGTATTTAATCTATTCGTGCGTCGGCCGTACGCCGACACAGAATAAACTAAATAAATTTGAAATTCGGTTAAAAAAAAAAAAAACGTGTTTCTGTGTTCTTATGTCGAATTTTATTCTGTACAAAAATCATATTTATATAACAGTTAAAAGTTATTTTTAATTAAAAGAAAAAATAAAATAAATAAAAAAATAAAAAAGAGGGAAGGGAAGGGGCGTACCCCGTCCCCTCGTCCCTTTCTGGCAGAAAGGACTGCCACAGCAGTCCGCGGACTGCTGTGCGCGGCAGTCCTACGGACTGCCGGGCGCAGCAGTCACGAGGACTGCCGTCGGCAGTCCTCTGTCTCTGCGCAGAGGTACGGTGGTACCTCACCTCTTTGGGGATCCGCGAAATTCTTTGCTTTTTTTTTTTGTTTATTTTAAAATTCGTTTTGTTTTTTTTTATATATATTAAACTCGTTTTAAATAAAAAGGTGTTAAGTCTAAATTCGTTTGTATTTTGTAGATTTAAATTTTAATTCGTTGTAAATAGGAATAGTTAATTCTAAATCCGTTATATATATATATATATATATTTGTTAAGAAATAATTGTTATATATATATATATATGGAATTGAAATCATTTTATTTAATATTAATTAGTTTAAAATGGGATTATGGTTATTTAATTTTAACGTAATTTATTATCTTTTTTTGAATGCAAGTATAATTATTTTATTTAATATTCGTTATTATAGTTTAAAAAAAAGTAATGTTGTATTTTATTTAAATGTTAAATAATGTTTATATATATAGATTTTAGGTTAAGAAGGCATTATTTTATCAATCGTTATGTTGAATAGATTATATAAACAGATAATTGGCCCTATTTTGTATTGTATATGGATTATAGTGAGTTAGTTGTATTTGATTTAAAAGTGAGAACCTTATTTATTTTCATTTTTGTAACGATTTGCAAAATAGGTGGAATTAATTTTATTGTTCGTTTGGGAGTGAATTACATTAAGTTGGTGCTGTCTTGCAATATTGTATTGTTAGTTTCATTTCCGTTGTGGTTGTCTTTTCGTGATGTCCTTGTGGGAACCCTATGGTCTTGTAACCCTTGTTCCGGAGGCTTATTACTTTAGAATATTATTCTCGTCTTGGTTATACTTCTGGAGTTGAAACTTAATGGTTTATGTTAGGAAGGGTTGAACGGTTGTTAAGATTTTTGGTTATGAGTTAACGCGAGAGGGTTAATGCCTCGCATGAGCTTGCTTTGAGTATTTATGCTTTGTATGTTTTGGTTCAACCCTTGCCTAGTTTTGTGATATGTTAGGGGTCATAGGGAGAGTGGCTCTTCGTGGGCGCCGGCGCCTCGGGTAAGAGGAAGTGCCAGGGGAACCCACGCAAGAGTAGTTAAACAAGTGATAACCTAAAAATAGAATTTAGGGGGAAGGGTAGTAAAACATACAAGATAATGAAAGTTGGATTCCTCGTCTTTGCATTAGGGCTACCGAAGACTAGTGATAGACTGAGTAGGCCGTGGTCAGCAAAGTCGTATTCTCGTCCTCATGAGAGATTATCGGCTCCGCATCAGCTACCCTATGGTGCCGGCGCCTCAGTAGGAGGAAGGGCCAGGTGATCCATAGATGGGTGCCGGCGCCTCGGTTAGGAGGAAGTGCCATGGGATCCCATGAGAGCTATGCGATGACACTCTCCACTAGACACCCTGGTCCTTGTTTCTTGTTGCCTCTGGATATTGTTATTTTTATGTTGTTCTGATTGTAGGGCTAGGGAATCCATAGGTGGGTGCCGGCGCCTCAGTTGGAGGAAGAGCCAGGGGATCCCATGAGAGTTATGTGATGACCCCCCCTACTTGACACCCGTCTGACTTGTTCTTGTTGCCTATTGGAATGGTGTATTGAATGGTTGATTCAGAGTTATTATGGAATCGTGTTCTTTATATTGGTTCTGATTTATTTGGGATTGTATTTTGGGTGTTGGTTTGGTTCTTCTGAATGTTATCTCTTTGTGATGTTTCTTTGAATTCTTGTGATTTGATTTATGATTGTTAAGTGTTAGTACTTCATGTTCCCGTGATGAGTTCTTGGTTTAAATCTTGTCATGTGATTTGTGAAATTTGATGGTTGTTCATTGTAAGCTTAAGTTGTACTTGTTATGTATCATGTTGTTGTTGTTGAGTCGGTTGACATTCATGGTCGGATTCACTTCCTCGTCACCTCTGAGCACGGGGGCTGAGTTACTTCGTAATTCACATGGTTGGGTGGAACGTGCTCCACACCCGTTGGGTTCCCCATCAGCGTCTTGTCATCTCAGCTTTCCGCAGTGCAGATGTTCCAGTGATCAGTTGTACTTTATGTTCCTTTATCTTGTATCAATCCCCATGTTGGGAAATTTAATGTAACTCTTGTATCAAAGAAAATTGTAATGTAATAGTATTTCAACGATGTAATAGTTAGGAATGATTTGGATCTTGTTAAAATATTTTTCATGGATGTAAATATGCGATGTTGTCATACTCGCATCATGGCTTTCAGTTGTATCATTGTATATGGTTTTCATAACTTAAATGGTTATGTTAGTTTCATTATCTTTGTTTTGTGTTGTGGTTGCAATGTAACCTCGCGTGCCCCAGAGAACCAAGTGTATTAATGCTATGTGATATGCTATGTGTTATGATTTAATGTTATTGCATGTTTACTTTTATTATTTAAAAAAAAAATTATTCGCATTATGTGTGTGTTCTCTGGGGTTTGCACGACAGGCGTTACAACTTGGTATCAGAGCCAAGGTTGCAAACACTAGGGTCTTTGGGTAGTGTATTCCATTAGGTTACCATTTTTGCAACTCTTGTGCTCATGTTGTACTTTATCTTGTGGCGCAGAACTATGCCTCGAGGTAGAGGACGTGGCCGTGCAAGAGGCCGTGGTGCCGGACGTGGAGCAAACCGGCGTAGCCCCTCAGTTCCTAGCTCCCATGGTTCTGAGCATGAGGAACATCAGAGTCATCACAACATTCCATCAGGTGGCCAGAATCCGGCACATCCTGGTCTTGACGGTCAGTTACAGCATATTCTTGGAGAGATTCTTGACCGATTAGGACCCAGGCCAGATGAGGTGCACCAAGTGGAGAGGGAGAGAGAGAGGTCTCCGAGGCGCAGGGATACAGATGTGGTTCCAGATGTAGTCATAGCAGGCCATATGAGAGATCTGATGAGGGCACAACCTCCTACTTTTGATGGTTTTGGAGGAGGTCTTGAGGCTGAGACCTGGTTAATTGACTTAGACCGTTGCTTCGCCATGCACCCCTACGGTAGCAATACCAAGGCTCGGTGCGCAGTGATGCACTTGCGAGGCTTCGCGTCTACTTGGTGGCGCCTTGAGGAACAGAAACTGCATCTTGATCTCAGTATGGTTACTTGGGAGTTGTTTCTAGACAGGTTCAGAGCTCGTTTCCTCTCAGACCAGCGGAAACGCCTTGGTGGCAGTTTCCGCGATCTCAGCGGTTGTACATGTCCCGGTGGGCGATTATGGCGCTCTATGAGTTGAAGCGGTATCGGGATGGCCGACGAGGCATGGTGGTACGGCGTGGGGCAGGCCATAGGTGCAGAGTGTGAGCTGAGGCCATGGAGGCCGAAGGTGAATGCCGACGGTGAGAACTGGCCGCGGCAGGTGCAGATGGTGCGTGGCACTTCACGGTTCTCGCGCAGGTGGTGAGGCGGGAGCTTCGAACGACCTGCCAGGGAGTCGCGTGGCAGCAGCAGCATCAACAACAACAATCGCAGCCGAAGCATGAAAACTTTCAATCTCAGCAAGGTGGCAATTCGCAGTTTCGTAGGGATCGGAACAGGATTAGGCACCAAATGCGACAGGAACATTTTGCACAGCCTGCACCTAGCTTTCAGTCAGCATCGAGTCGAGCAAGCTTTCAACAATCCAATGCTCCATCCGAGGGTAGAGGATTTGGCCGAGGTACTGGTTGCTACTCATGTGGGCAACAAGGGCATATCGCTAGAGTGTGTCCACAGAAGAGCACTTCTGGATTTAATCAGAGACCTGCCGCTTCTGAGCCGACAGTGGGAGATGCGGGTAGATCTCATCGAGTGTTTTCCGTTGTTGACAATCGTCAGGCTGGGTACCAGGATGCAGGTGTAGAGGCTTCTGGTAGAGGACGAGGTTCTGGCTTAGGAGCTCGTGAGTGAGCTCGAAAGGGTTCATTGGTGTCCTAAACGTTGTGATCTTGGCGTCATGGGAGGATGATTCCCTTAATTGAGAATCTTAATTTTTCTTTTTATTCTGTTATTTAATGGCTTCCAGGAGTAAGCCATATCCTAGGGGGGGAGGATGTAATACCCCTCATATTGTTTAGACTTATTATTTTCTGTGTGTTGCTTGGAGACTATGATGATACTGTATTGTTGATGTGGTTAGTCAGATACTATGAGGATACTGTTATTGTTTGATATGGTTAGTTAGATGCTAGACGATGTTGTTATTTCATTTTGGACATGATTACTCTATATGACATTATGGTTGATTATATCAGTTGATTTTCTGAATTATGATTTAATGCAGTGATTTAAATTAATATGTTATGAGATGATTGTTAGTTAGAAATGTAATTCATTGATTATGTTATTATTGTTAGAATAGGTGTGACGAAGGACAATATAGCATCACTCGTTCGCGAGTGCCCTGTTATGTTGCGATTCCTTCTCACAATGCAGTATCTTGATTTAATGCTTTGATATATATGTATATATGCACATGTACACAACTTCGTTTGTATGCAGGATTGCAGGTATAAGTCTCGATTCCACCTGCTTTGGCAGGACAGGGCGAGCACCAAATAACCCAACGGATAAATGTTGATATAGAGGTGACGATGAAGTCCTTCCGTCCCATGATGTCAGATCGTCTCATTTGTCTGGTATTGTTTATTTTCTGTAATTGTCGTCAGTGTGGTTGTGTTGTGTATGTCGTACTTTATTAATGTGAGTGTCTAATAGGTGGTGATTTAGTTAATTGAATGTGGATATTAATTAGTTATTTTAACGTTGATTTAATTGTATGAAATATTTAAATGTTTTATTTAATTTTTATAAAGTCATGTGTTTTGATTAAATAATAATTAAATATTAAAGGTATTTTAATTATTTTAATTAATTATCACGTGGGGATAATTATTAGAATAATTTATTTAATTAAATAGAAAATGTGTTGTGCAAGAAAAGTGGCAAAACAGGAATTAAAGCAATAAAATAAATAAAAGAATAAAAAAAGACAGAGTGAGCCAATAGGAATTAAGAGTTGGGAAAAAGCGAGTTTTAAAGAATGGATTTTTCTTTTAATTGGGATTTTTGAGAGTTTTGGGGAGAAGGGACATTATATTTTTAGATTATTATGAATTTTTGGGGGTTTTTACACACACAGAGAGATTGGGATTAGAGAAGTTGTGCATGAGTTTGGTTGTGTATTCTGAAATTTTAGAAAGGGTGTGGAAAATCTTCTGTTGTATTTGGAGGAGAGTTTTTGAGAGAGTCTGCCAATCTGTTTCTGGTGAATGTTCTGGAGAGTCTTCTGAACAACAAAATAGGATTCAAGTTTGAAGGTAAAATTCTGTGGAGGAGATTCGGAGGCACGATCAAGGAACAACTCGAGGGCATCAGAATCAACCAGGCATCTTCAGACTTTCGAACAAGCGCTGGACATCAGGTTCCTCTTATGTTTTCCTTCTAATACTTTCTTTCTTCATCTTACTGCTTCAGAGAAAACAAAAAAAACAAAATCTGTTAGATGTGATTTGTGTGAGTAGGGAAAAACTGTTGTTGAATTGAAGATTAGGAAAATATATTAGATTTAAACTTTTGAAAAGAGAAGAAAATATATATATAGTATTTGACCGTACATCATGAAAACCTTCTTTAGAAACATTCAACAACAAAAATAAGTTTTAGGAAAGATGAAATCTCTTTAATTGAAAATCATAAAATTGAAACTGGACATATATGTTTAAATTAATAATTTGGATCTTTTCTTTTATGTTTTGTTTATTACGGAATTTTATTACCCTCGTATTTTTTTACTTTAACTTTCGATTATATATATATATATATATATATATATATATATATATATATATATATATATGTGGATTTATATTGTTTTTAATATTATATTATTTAATCTATTAGATTGCATCGGCCCGTCTTGCGACCACAGAATAAACTAAATAAATTTGAAATTAGGTTAAAAAAAATGTGTTTCTATGTTCTTATATTAGAATTTTATTACGTACAAAATCATATTTATACTGATTAAAAAGTTATTTTTAATTAAAAAGAAAAAATAAAATAAATAAAAATAAAAAAGAGGGGAAAGAGGAAGAGGCATTACCAGTCCCTCGTCCCTTTCACGGCGAGAACATACCGGCGATCAGCGGACTTCTTTGTCGTGTGAGTCCCTCTGGGGCTAAATTGCCCGGCGATCCTAAGGGCTTTGCCGTCCGGCGATCCTCTGATCTCCCTTGAGAGAAGTGCGGTGGTACCTCACCTCTTTGAGGATCAGCGAAATTCTTTGCTTTTTTTGTTTATTTTAAAATTAGTTTTGTTTTATATATATTGGCTGGTTTCAGCAAAAAGGTGTTAGAGATCTAAGTGCGTTTTGTGACATGATTTAAATTTTAATTAAGTTGTAAATAGAATAGTTAAATATAATTCGTTTTATATATATATTTGTTATGAAATAATTGTTATGTATCTTTTTAAAAAATATATATATATATATATAAATGTGGAAATTGAAATCATTTTATTTAATAGTAATTATTTTAAAATGGGATTATGGTTATTTAATTTTAACGTTAATTTATTATTTTTTTTAGAATGTAAGTATAATTATTTTATTTAATATTCTTTATTATAGTTTAAAAAAAAAGTAATGTTGTATTTTATTTAAATGTTAAATAATGTTTATATATAGAGATTTTTATGTTAAGAGGGCATTATTTTATCAATCGTTATGTTGAATAGATAATATAAACAGATAATTGGCCCTATTTTGTATTGTATATGGATTAGATTGAGTTAGTTGTATTTGATTTAAAAGTGAGAATCTTATTTATTTTCATTTTTGTAACGATTTGTAAAATGGGTGGAATTAATTTTATTGTTTGATTGGGAGTGAATTACATTAAGTTGGTGTAGTCTTGCAATATTGTATGGTTAGTTTTCATTTCCGTTATGGTTGTCATTTAGTGATGTCCTTGTGGGAACCCTATGGTCTTGTAACCCTTGTTCAGGAGTATTACTTTAGAATATTATTCGTCTTGGTTATACTTAAGGTTGAAACAATGGTTTATGTTAGAAGGGTTGAGCGGTTGTTAAGATTTTTGGTTATGGAAGTTAGGGAGGTTAATGCCTCGCATGAGCTTGCTTTGAGTATTTATGCTTTGTATGTTTTGGTTCAACCCTTGCCTAGTTTTGTGATATGTTAGGGGTCATAGGGAGAGTGGCTCTTCGTGGGCGCCGGCGCCTCGGGTAAGAGGAAGTGCCAGGGGAACCCACGCAAGAGTAGTTAAACAAGTGATAACCTAAAAATAGAATTTAGGGGGAAGGGTAGTAAAACATACAAGATAATGAAAGTTGGATTCCTCGTCTATGCATTAGGGCTACCGAAGACTAGTGATAGACTGAGTAGGCCGTGGTCAGCAAAGTCGTATTCTCGTCCTCATGAGAGATTATCGGCTCCGCATCAGCTACCCTATGGTGCCGGCACCTCAGTAGGAGGAAGGGCCAGGTGATCCATAGATGGGTGCCGGCGCCTCGGTTAGGAGGAAGTGCCAGGGGATCCCATGAGAGCTATGCGATGACACTCTCCACTAGACACCCTGGTCCTTGTTTCTTGTTGCCTCTGGATATTGTTATTTTTATGTTGTTCTGATTGTAGGGCTAGGGAATCCATAGGTGGGTGCCGGCGCCTCAGTTGGAGGAAGAGCCAGGGGATCCCATGAGAGTTATGTGATGACCCCCCCCTACTTGACACCCGTCTGACTTGTTCTTGTTGCCTATTGGAATGGTGTATTGAATGGTTGATTCAGAGTTATTATGGAATCGTGTTCTTTATATTGGTTCTGATTTATTTGGAAATGTATTTTGGGTGTTGGTTCGGTTCTTTTGGATGTTATCTTTTTGTGATGTTCCTTTGAACTCTTGTGATTTGATTTATGATTGTTAAGGTGTTAGTACTTCATATTATCGTAATGTGTTCTTGGATTAATCTTGTCATGTGATTTGTAAGTTGATGGTTGTTCTTTATAAGCTTTGAGTTGTACTTGTTATGTATCATGTTGTTGAGTCGGTTTGACATTCATGGTCGGTTTCACTTCCTCGTCACCTCTGAGCACGGGGGGTGAGTTACTTCGTAATTCACATGGTTGGGTGGAACGTGCTCCGCACCCGTTGGGTTCCCCATCAGCGTCTTGTCATCTCAGCTTTCCGCAGTGCAGATGTTCCAGTGATCAGTTGTACTTTATGTTCCTTTATCTTGTATCAATCCCCATGTTGGGAAATTTAATGTAACTCTTGTATCAAAGAAAATTGTAATGTAATAGTATTTCAACGATGTAATAGTTAGGAATGATTTGGATCTTGTTAAAAGATTTTTCATGGATGTAAATATGCGATGTTGTCATACTCGCATTATGGCTTTCAGTTGTATCATTGTATATGGTTTTCATAACTTAAATGGTTATGTTAGTTTCATTATCTTTGTTTTGTGTTGTGGTTGCAATGTAACCTCGCGTGCCCCAGAGAACCAAGTGTATTAATGCTATGTGATATGCTATGTGTTATGATTTAATGTTATTGCATGTTTACATTTATTATTTAAAAAAAAAATTATTCGCATTATGTGTGTGTTCTCTGGGGTTTGCACGACGGGCGTTACATCTAAGGATTCCCATGCTTGAACATAAGTGGTCAAAATGGATATTGAAAGGAATTTTTAAAGCTTAGATGATAATAAAAAAGGAAAATAATCACTCTTTTATATCTTCCACAAAAAAATATATAGACCACCAAGCACACCTACAAATTTAAATTTTAACAATGATCATGGGTGGGAAATATTCCACATTAAAGTTATGGTGCCAAAAATAAACTATTGGAAATAATATGACATGTGTTGGGAAGTTCGGAGTAGAAGGAAAATTTAAGAAGATATATCAAGGATAAGAGGTCAGCCATACCACTAGACACATACTATAGGTTGGGGTGATGGGGTTCAAAAAATGGCCATGATGACGAGGACAAGTTTGAAAGTCTAACAATATAATGGTGGGTTGGGGGGAAAATAGAAGGAATGATAGTATTGAGAAGTCCAAATTGTAACAGGAAGAATGGAAGAGTATAGTTTGAAGAAAAGGCATACTTAGGAATGTAAAACACATAATAGATGGAAACAAGGAAGAAAAAAGTATAGATTGAATATGTATCTAGGCTTAGATTGACTAGAAATGGGAAATGACATGACATGGAAAATATCAAGTAATTTTTAGATTAAAATAAAGTGCACAAGGTGATAAGAAAAGCTTATGCATATACATAGGGTTTCCATGATTTTTAAATTTGAAATTTAAAAGAAAGCATATAAGGATAAAACACTTATAGTGCTAAGGATGCTAATACAAGGGCACCCAAAAATATATAGGGGAACACAATAAACATACTTTTAGAATAATTTAATGGGTCCCATTGAATTAATGTGGTTTGATCAAAGTAAAAACATAACACAAAGTTTAGGATTCTGTAACAAATTTATAGGGTAGGGCCAACATAATTAATGGTTTCTTTGAAAGTAAATTCAATGGATTAGATAAAAATCACTTTGCATAAGTTACCTAAAATCCTATGTTGGAGTATAAATATTTTAGGTTGAATCCATGGCTCTAGACCCCATCTCTTTTGTAGGTGTGGATCTATCCTATAGTCCACAAATTTAATTTGAATCTTGTTCTTCTCTTCTTTAATTAACTCCATTATCTAATCCTTGCTACTCATTATGGGCTTGTGATATTTAGAAACACCTTAGGGTGGTTGTCAAATCATTATGAGTAGGTTCTCCTAGGTCAATCCACTAGAATGGTTGGGTTTACGACCTTGGAACATTTTGGAAAATAGAAGGTAAGTGTGAAAATATCCTAAGATGTGAATTCTAATATTAGATATATTCATTTTAGTTTTCCAACTAGGTTTTTCGTGTGACATGATTTTTGTATGCTCTAGAAATTTAAACAATTATTAGATGATGCTAGGATGATAAATGAACTCTTAGCAAATGTCTGTATATACAACTACATATTAAAACATGAATCAAAGTAGATCATGGTGAGAATGAAACATTAATGTAAATGAAAAACATTAATGTCTAGACATTAAAGATAAGATTATGTATAATAAATAAGTAAACTATGAAAATACAAATAAATAGATAAAAGTAACATATAGATAAATAAACCTAATATCACACAAAATTATATTATTTTATCATTATATAATTATATAAAATCATTCTAACAATAAAGATTAGAGCATTAAAAGTCTTTAATATAAGATATTTTAAAAATAATTATAAAAATAAGAGAACCATAGCAAACAAAATTATCATCCTCAAAATCCCTATATTTCTAAAAGGACACATTTTCAATGCATGGAAGTATTGTCATTTCAAATGTAAAATAAGGTTTATCCACAATGACCAAAAATATGGAGTTACTCAGTGGATTAACATGGAAAATTGAATCATTTAGAGTTTTCTAATTAGTAAGTAGTTAAGCCATGGGAATTTTTTCATTATTTTACAAAACATTTTAGTTCAGTTACATATATTAATAATACATATCTCTAATTTTTGAGTTATAGTTATTTATTATTAGTAATAAATATGTTATGTAATTTATTTATTTTTTCTTTTTAAATTTAAAATATTAATATATATATATATATATATATATATATATATATATATATATATATATATATATATATATATATATCATTTATATTTATATGTTTGAGAACTTAAGTAGATAAGGTTATTTTAAATGTAATTTCATTGTATAAATAGTATGATATCTATTAAAAGTTATTATATAGTCTAAAGTTTATATAATTTTATTTGCATTTATTCTTCAAATTAGCTTTGATTTTTAGATAACTCATTTCTTAAATAAGTTGAAGAATGTGATTACAAAACTTTCTCAGGTTAGTTGTACAATTTATATAAATGAAATTAGAAGTTTTGTGGCTTGAAGCATAAAATATCTTACTTG
Organism: Sequoia sempervirens; assembly: GCA_007258455.2. NCBI lineage: Eukaryota > Viridiplantae > Streptophyta > Pinopsida > Cupressales > Cupressaceae > Sequoia > Sequoia sempervirens. The sequence goes on from VDFB02303246.1 coordinate 49,348, forward strand.
CATCTTTGGCATTGTATTTAAGGACATACTCTAATTCATTTAAACATCTATTGATAAATAATGTAAAGCACACTAAATGAACATCTCTTCAATACATCAAGAAGCATCAAAATATTATAATTTGACATCAACACTACATCAACATTTTAAGATATATTACAAAATTGTTTATTGTCTTTGACCTTTGTATAAACTCATTAAATTAGTATTTAAAAATCTAGAAAAAAAATTTATTTCGACAAACTTATTTATCCACATCACCATTTTAATATAAATTACATAAATTAAGATGATCAATAATAATAAAAATTATTATGAGGTTGACCTTGTAGTGCAATGGTTAAGTTGCAAGGGCAACAACTAGGGTGTCTTAGGTTTGAATCCCACAATGGATAGTGGGATTTCTGCAAGGAGAAAGTGACAGTGGGGTCAACAAAGGTAGTAGCGATAGTGGATATGGTGGTGGCGACAATGGATATGGTGGAAACAACAATGGATATTGTGGTAGTGGTAGTGGTGGTTATGGTGGTAGTGGCAGTGGTGGTTATGGTGGTGGTGGTTAAATGGAGATATCAGGGATGAGGTCCCTTGTATGTGGCCTACTAGTTCATAGCTGTCAAAAGCATTGGGTGCTGCCCCTTAGTAGTGATTTACCAAACAAAATAATAATAATAAACTTATTATTATTTGTTGTTTAGATGATTAAAAAGTTAGTTTGCATATGTCTTATATTTTTGAAAAGGTCATATAGATCATTGAAGTTGATAATTGCATTTATCAATTTTTATGACAACTAATCGATAATTACAAATTACTAATTAATAATTAAAAAAAAAACAAAATTGAGATGTTTTCTCAACAAACATAAGAAAAGTTTACAATCTTAAAATATGTTCAAAGACTGAGCATCTTTTAAATCAATTTTGTACATATCTTGCAATAATTGCATTCCTTTAGATGACATCTCTTTCAAGCATTATGTCAAACAATATAGTGACTCGTCCTACGCATTAATGGGTTAGGAGAGCATTTCCAGAGAGGCTGTTGAGGTAGGGGAGAGGACCCAATAGTTGAGCATGTTTCAATAGTTGTGATAGTAGTGGTTTATATAATGCCCAATAGTTGTGATAGTAGTTGTTTAGATAATGTCCAATAGTTGTGACTTGACCACCCATAATTAAACAAAATGTATTCCTTTGATCTAAAAAGCAACCAATCATGTGATGCCACATCAGCACTCAACTACCCATGCTATGAATGCACAAGTATTGTTCTCACTTTTTTTTGGGCCTTTTTAGACACCTTGAAAAAAAGCATGCTAATGTGGCATCATATTGGATGATGTGACCCTAAAAAAAAAGTTATAAGTAGGGAACTTGCCAAGTAAATTATTGTAAAAAATTGGGAGTGATTTGAAATTTCCATGTAGAATTTTGAAAAACTCAAAATTAAGATGCACAATTATTGAATCCTCTCCCCTAGTTGATCAAGGTCGGGTTGGCCAAAAGAATAAAGACTCATTTCATTGATGTGAGTTGGTAATTTGTTGTGTTCAGGGGATTCACCTGAGGCACGACCCACTATGAGCTAAGATGTGTGCAATCCATTGAAAGACGTTCAATAGGACTTGAGCATGGACACAACTACTCCGGCCCACCAAATTGGCACTGACAATATCAAATACTGAAAGTTCTACTTTTTAGTATGGTTTCTAGCTTGTGAGGGCGCATTAGATATTGAAAGTTCTACTTTTTAGTATGCTTGTGACTCAGTCATAGTATGCTTGTGAGAGTTTTGACCATGGCCGCCTAGATTGGATATCTGTTCAGTTGGGCATCCATTCAGGACTACACAACTCTTGTTTGAGCTGGTTGAGGGAAATTCTTCCCTACCATGGCCACCAACAGCACAATCTAAATCCCTCTCAATATGGAAAACATTAATACTAACTGAATTGATGAATTTTTCAAACACCCAGAAATTCTCTGAGCTGCATTCCTCAAATTTTTAGCTACAATCAAAGTCCCTCTAGAAAATACTAGCACTTGCACCTCAACAAGGTGCAATGGTTACACTGATAGAAGGTTATATAAGGCAATGGGTTGGATGGCAGAGAGGGGAAAATCACATGGGAAAAGTGCAAATAGTTTATTTTGAATGTGTTACAAAAGTCAAGTTGGTGAGGGGGTGCGAGTAGGGGTAAGTATGAACACATGGAACTTAATTTGAAGCAGTATGATATGGTAAATGGGTGAACAACATGATCTATTATGTACAATTGGGGAAGGCCTCCAACATTTAAGGTTGGTTGGACCAAGTACAATTGTTGGTAGTCAATGATATAGGAAAATTGTTTTATGACAAGTAAAAATATTTTTGAATAATTTTGTAAAGAAACTATTTCGAGGGAGACCAAAACCGCAAACGAGAGGGACTAGATATGGACAATACAATTGTTGGTGGCTAACAGTGCAGGTCTATGCTATATGGCATTTGTGTTCAAGGGTTGCATATGAAAAGCAAGGGAATGGTTAGATGTGATCATAATTTGTTGATATGCACAATGATTGCTACATATTTCAATTTATCATACTACTATTAGTGGAAACCATCTTTTTCCAATATAATTACAAAAGTACGATAAGAGCATGAATATGTTGGAGTTGTTGATGACGTCAATGCCCTTGAGTGAAATGTGTGCTTGAGCCTTGATCTTGTGTCCTTGTAGCTGATTTTGTCACGATCTATAGCAAATGTCTATAAAAGGGAAATTTGTATAAGAGGAAGTGATGATCTAACAATATTTCATAGAGATGTGAGGGAGAAAGGGATAAGAGTTGTGTACCTTCACTTTTTAGAGACAATTGTTGTAGTCGAGAATGTCAATGTCATTTTCTTTCAACCAAGTTTTAATCTGGTATGTCTCCTCTATTTGAGGGTCTATCCATAGTTTTGTAGCTGATGAGGTGTTAATCACCTTGCCATTGAATTCATAGACATGCCCATATCTAATAGTGAGAATTGTTGATTCATGCATAAGGTATTTCTTGTGGAGCTATGCACCCTCCTTCTTAGTCGACGATCCCCATAAAGTAACATCTATAGTTGTGTTTGTCATGTCAAAGATTGTTAAAGTCCATCTTGCAACCTCTATCCCATCTCTTCTCCTGATTGTGGAGCATGGATGTACGCAATTGACAATTCCAATAGCATCAACATTCAAACTATTGCTTTTGCTTACTAATGCATTGAGAGGTGTGAAAGAGTAGTAGTCTTTTGGGATTGAAGCGTCATCTTCACAAAGGGTAACCCTTGAGTCAAGAAAAAGTGAGATTTCCAACCCACTATTAAGCTTGTTATAGAGTCTATTAACAGGCCGGATCAATCCTCTAGAGAATGTGTATGTAGCTCTTGTGATGATTTTATTGCAATGGATGTGAGTTGCTTCATTGAAGCACATCACATGTGTCTTAGTTCTTGCACAATCTATGAAATCAAAGGTAAAGAGGTGGCCACTTCCTTTCTTCATGTTATAGCTACATATTTCAGACTTCACAGCTACACAACCTTTGATATGAGGTCCCAAAGCCACA
>VDFB02303247.1:0-49815 GCA_007258455.2 Sequoia sempervirens
TCTTTCGGGACTCTGGTCCTCTTGTGATCTGTTTCTTTCTTCCTGTGGTGCGCGTCCTGTGATCTCCCATCAAGTTGTAAGTCAAAGCAATTGACCTACTTTTCAATCTGTTCACCTTTCTATCAACCCATGCCCTGGTGAATGTCATAACCGGGATGGATAGAGTATCCAAATCAGCAACCTCGGGCTCTGACCAATCCATAGGCGGAAGTGGAGTGTCCCGAACAGCTGCATAGTCTGGATGAACAACATCCATGTCCTCATTAACCTGGTCCGGAACTGGAACCACCTCACACTCCCTAATCAGAGTAATCAGCAACCTAGAGAACATTCTCTTCCTCACTTCAATCTCATCAACTGCATCAGCCCAGTAATCCTCAATGGTGGCCTTGTGTTTGAATTCCTCTGACAACACCCAGTTGATGTTATGGTGTGGGTCATAGTGTTGTCTACTCGTGTGATATGAGAAATGATAGAATTGAAGCTCACTCTCAGCTTCCCTAGCTGCCTGTATCGAAGGACAAACCTCATCCGAGTTGCCCATCACAATTGGAAACTCTATCCCTCCTTTCTTCTTTTTCTTCTGGTTTTTGTCAAAGGCTAGCAACTGTCTAGCTATCTCTAGCATTATTATTTTATCTGTTGGGTACTTAGGCAACCCTAGGGGTTATGAAGAATCATACGGCCTAATGTATGAAAACCACCGAGGAAATTGTATAAACCACGACACCATACCTTTCAAATTAGCTCACGGGCATTTCAGAGATTCACCGTAACCTCTCTGAGGAAACCCGGCCTGCATTGATGTACATGGTGAATGTAAGATCGTTGACTACCCGATTTATAATGGGTTATTAGCCGAAGGTGCAATGGCATTACCGCCTCATGAATTTTGAATTGGTGAGAGCCACAACCGATGGGCTCCTTGTAAGAAATTCCTCTGTACCTCGTCATCCGTGCCAACATATAAATGAGATAGGAGCTCATGTAAAACGTTTTAGTCCTCCGCAAACTCAGGAGCTGCTCATGTATATTATCACTAATCATCTCAGCCCAATTGACATAATCCTTGCCCTCTAACCCCAGGTTGATGTAATAAAACATCCAAGGCTCAAAAATGTAAGACTGTGGGCAACCACCAACCCTGCTCAGCAACATGATAAGATCACAATACTCCTGTTTCAGGTCCTCTGCTATGATCTGTTTCGGCAACTTCGTTCTTGAAGGCTTCGGAGTGCTCATCCAGTGAGTATTAATTGTATCCATGCATCGTTCAAAAGCAGAAGCATACATACGCTCTGCCCGCTCCCTGGACTTGTAGATCATGTTTCTATGCACCGGGATCCCAAAAGCTTCACCAATGGCCGCCGGAGTAAGATTGGCAAGCACTTGGCCGTCTGGTGTCGTGATCGACCGACCGGTGTTCTTTCTCGTAGCAGTTGGCGCACTCCATAATCAACTCCGAACACTGAATAGCTGGCGGAAAACCAGCTGCTGCATATAACCCACTTCGGACGATGTTGTGCGAAGTGACCGACGCCCGATGACTTCCAATTCCAAATAGCCTGTTCTTGAATGTTTCCAGGTTGACAGAGCCCAAGTTCGTATCCGTCAACTTGCCCAGCTTTGAAATAAACTTCGTCTCCGGCGTGAATGTTTTGCTGAGCTTCTTGATCACAGCTTGTCTGGAGGCACCATTGTCTTTTCCGGTTGTCCTCGCTTCAGCCATCTGCAACATAACAAACATTTCATCAGCAATTAAATTTAATAAAATAAGGCATGATAGGGGCTGCAGTCGAATTCTAGAAGCTGCAATATCTTTCATGTTTGCAAACCTCAGCCTCTTCTCTTGAATAAGTTCAAATTCCGACACTTAGAACAGATTTCTAAGTGAACTCCGATGACTTTACTTCTCAATTAGCACTCAACAAATTGAACTTCTACTACATCGTATCAGCAATCAGCAAATTTTAAACTTCTATATCCTTGCACTTCAAACCAGCAATCAGCACATAGCGAACTTCTTAACTTTGCACTTCAGACTATCAACTAGCAATCTCACAAACTAGCACTTTCGTATTTTTGAGTTCTCAACATTTCAACTCAATACAAGGCGTCTCTTTCAATTCTACTCCAGCAATGGCGTTTTACTTTACTAAGCTCAATTAAGATAAGCAAGTTTGAATCCAAATTCTTAGCAATCGGCGTACTTACCTCAATGAATCAGATTTCAGCCACTAGCAAAGTCGTACCTCCTCAAGCACTTATAATCTTTAGCAATGGCGTACCTCCTCAAACACTTAAGACGTCTTCTTCAACTCTCAGCAAACTCAAGCTTCAGCAAAATACTTCTCAGTAACTCAAGGCGTACCTTCTTCTACTTCAGCAATGGCGCACCTCTTCAGCAAAATTCAAACTTCTTCAAGCTCACTCAGACTTAGCAACATTCAGACTCTAACTTCTCAAGCAACAGTTCACTGCAATGCCTCACTCTCAGAGCAAATTCGCCTTCTCCAGTTGCGAAAATGAGTGAAGAACTTCTCCATTTTATAGCTAAAATTCGAATTCTAGAAGAAGTTAATTTTAGCCAGTGCCATTAAACTCCACTACTCCACTTCAAGAATTCAAATTTTCCCTCTCTGGTGCTTCTGACACTTGTCTCCAGTCGTCGGGAATATTATTCTTCTAGAAACTTGACTTTGACTGGCGCCTTTGAATTTGTTTCGAAAATTAAATTTAAATTCACCATTTTTGAATCCACCAGCCGGAGCTCTGTCACTTGAATTCGAAATTTTAACTTCATCATCTGCTCTGGAAAATTCATCTTCGAAGAATTTAAACAAACTTACCTAGGCAACTCCCTTCAGATTCATCATTCGAAGAAAATTCATCTGGAAAACTTATTTTATTCATTTTTGCCTTAGAAAATTTAAAATTCTCCCTTAGGAAAATTCACAATTCAAGCACTGATTAAATTCTTCACTGAAAAAGTGTTGGCGAAGCTTGAAAGATTTAGAAATTCATTCATCATCACGAACGTCCAGTACCCAGAAGCAAATTTTCGTTAGAACACCTCGAATCCATGGGTACCCAACGAACGGGTTCATTTAATTTTTCAATTTTGAACCTTAGAAAAATATCAATTTCATCATTTAAACTCGTTCTTCGCCTGCGATCACTTTGTGTAGCTCTGACCTCTCGAAAAAAAATTGAAGAACTTGAATTATCATCGTCTCTGAATTCATCACTGAGAAAAGTTGCTCGCCTCGGAAAATTTTATCAATTGAGTTCTAGGCATATTTTCCAAGGAAAATAAATTTGCCTTAGAAAATATTTAAATCATCTTTGTATTTTTGAAAACTTGCTTTAGAAAAATTTTTATTGCCAGTGGAGAGGAATTTCCTATCAACTTCATTTGGAACATTTTATTCATTCCCGGCACGCCTTGTACATTTTATTCTCACTTCATCCCGTATCACTTCACACTTGGAAAATATTCATTAAAAGTCCAACGCCTTAGAGAATTTTCAACACTTAGCAAATATTTTATTTTCTTCCTGAAGCGCCTAGCATACTCCATTTTATTCTCAACGCCTTCAAATATTTTCTAACACCTTATATCACCCTCAACGCCTTCAAATATTTCCTAACACCTTAGGCGCCTTACATACTTGGAGAAAAATCACGCCCCACTCACCTTGGGCGCATTTTGCCTATGGAGGAGGATAACGCCTTGGATTTTACCTTGAATTCACCACGCCTAGATAACATTTTTACCTTACTTACCACCTTCATTCACCTTTTACCTTCCAAACATGGGCGCATTTCCTTGTAGGAGGAGGATGACCTTTCAACTTCCCGTTTTCGTCTCCATGTGAGCTCATTTGGGCGCATTTAGGAGGGTGAGGAGGACGAGATTCTTTGACCTTGTTGACTTTCTCTCCCCTTGAGCGCATTTTGATGTGTCTAGTGGATGAACTTTTCCAACGCCTCAAGAGTGACTCTTCAGCTTCCAAATTTCGTCTTCACATGCATGACTTTGGGCGCATTTTGCCCCTGCTACAGGATAAGCTTGTAATCTGGGCGCATTTTGCTCTTGTTGGTGGATGAAAACGTTTGACTTTGCTTTGACCACCTTGTCTTTTGGGCGCATTTTACCCCTGCTGCAGGATGGGCGCATTTTGAGGGGTGAGGCGGATTTTTCATGCCTTAGAAACTTTTTCACTTTTCCCTCTTCCTTCTTGGGCGCATTTTGCCTTGCCTGCAGGACGAAAACCTTTGACTTTCTTTGACTTTCCTACACTGGGCGCATTTTGCCTCTGAGCAGGATGAACTCATACTTAGAAAAAAATTTATGCCTCTAGCTGAGATGGGCGCATTTTGATATGCCTGCTGGACGAGACTCCAGACTTAGACAAATTTTTATCATCCTTGCCAGCTTACGTGCCCCGCTATTTATAGTAAGTTCTCTGAATTTGGACTTCTGAAGCTCGGAATGGCCTGAAATTTTAAACATAGCATCCTCATGCCTTTATCAACTTGTCGACACTGCCACTTTTAGTCACCTTGCTATTTATAGCCTGTTTTTGAAGGTGGCTTACTATAAATAGTGTTTTTCCTTGATTCCATATAGCTCCCAGTCCGGACGACGGAAATTTGAATGAGGCTTATCCTCACCACGGACTTGTCAATGACACCGACGACATGCACCGGGATTTACTATTTTAGCATCGCTTCCAATTTGACTTACTATAAATAGTAAGTGCTCCGCTTGACTTGAAATTTCACCACAGATAGCTTGAAGAACATCACATGGTTTACACGGCCAAGATTTTGACTTTGATGCCTATTTCTAGGTCTGGGTTGGAAACCCTAACTTGCATCAGACATGACAAAAGGACTCGCTTGCTCAAGCTTTCGCTGCATCACATCAACTCGATCCCGAATCGCTGAAGCGGCCGCCGTGACACACTCTAAAAATAGCAAGTTCCTTAACAGTGAGAATCCTCATTTGTATGTCACACTATCGCTAAGCCTAAAACCCATCGTGAATCACTGGCTATGAAAGAAAAGCTCCGACATGCAAACCCTAAAATAGCCTCGAAGGTCAACTCAAAGTGGTCATCTCGACGGTATGTTACATCGCTATGGAAGGGGTCTTGGAAACCTGTATGGAATATGCAGACATGCAAAGAAAAATCTCTCAGATCCTGACCCTCGAATTAGCTCTCGAAGCCGGATCATAAAAAATAAGTCAGTCCTCGCTTTTTGTTTCAAATTTGGTATGCAAGCTCGTATACTCCTCAATGCGCAGGATCATTTAATCTCAAAATAGCCGCATAAATTGTCTCGACTTCACACTTTACTAAAAAAATAGTAAGTACCTTGAATCTGATGAGACTTTGCTGGAAGCCTGCTAGATGTCTGCTGACAACAACGTTAAATTCAATTTTCAATTTTCTCGCTTTACTTGACCTTGAATTGACCAAAAATGATGAAACCCTAATTTTAAACTTGGCCAATATTTTCATGTTTAAGCTCAAAGACGACACAACCCCCCCCGAAAGACGGACACCAGAAAAGAGACAGAGCGAGAGAGAGGAGAAAACCCAAGCCAAAAGACCGAAACGGAGCAAAATTAGGGGGTCCCCATCTTGAATGGGGCGATGTGTGAAAAGGTCACAACACGACTTACTATAAATACCCTCCAAGAATCTTGGAGCCCAAACTGAAAGCCAAAAAATAACATCTGAAAGCACCGTAGAACTTGTCTACGCCATCTGAGCTCACTGGTAGCCTCAAATTACTCCTTTGATCATGCAAACACAAACCCAGAAAGACATCTCCAACTGCAAAGCAAGAGAACCCTAAAATGGGGACATTACAGTCCGCCCTTCCCAAAGATTGCTTGTCCTCAAGCAATGCCAATACAACCTTGCAATCATCAAGTTGATCCAAACTAAAACCACGAGTGATCCCAGGGTCCCAAGTCAACCTAGGAGATCTGTAGTATCATCCTCTCAAGGCATTGACCTATAGGGTATCAACACAAGAGACCTCCTGGAAACCATTGATAAGAAGAACAATTAGATACTACAAGAACTCGATAAACCCCTTGAAAAATTGCTCTCCTAGGAAACCAATCCAAGGCACCATAGGAACAAGCTCAAGAAAGTCAACATCGACTCTCTCGTTCCCAACAACTATTGGTCTACAACCTAATGTGATCCTAGGGTTCCAAGTTAATCTCTGAAAGGAATCACCATGCTGATGCTACGCTACTCTGATCATAACTATGTGACCATCATGCCCATGCTGCATTCTCTTCTCCTGGACCCCTAAAAAGTATTCACCATTAAATCCCATATTGAAATACCCAAAAGGATTGAAATTCTCACCAAGTGACATATCCTGCCAAGGCATCTCAGTGAAGCCCAAAGTTGCAATCTCCATGCCAGACTCGATCATGAGCAATATGAACTATAATCTGCTCAACCCCAAAGGGAAAACCTCAACATATCTCCTCACATTATCCTAGAAGTGATACCAAATAGTTCCTAACCAGAAGTCAATAACCAAAGTGTCAACCCCAGAATCATACATCTTAACAACGCCATCCCAATCATAGACTGATAACCTCTCACTGACACCTAATTCCCAAGTTTCATGATGCTCCATCCAATCGACTACAATCATCACAATAACACCAGAAGATATCCACCTCAACAACTCGAACTAATTACAGTCACCATCACTCATATAGGAGAGAGCTGGAAATAACTGTTCTAATTCTGTAAGTCCTCCCACAACCTGATGCCACAAAGCCTATAAGATGTTGAAGTCCATCTACTCATAATCAGAAGTTGCTATAATCAACGCTGAAATACTAGGGCAACAGCTGTCATAAAAGATTACCCTTGAAAACATAGGGAATGTGAATGTGGGATTGTCCCAAGGAACTCCTTCACTAACCACATTACCTCTAATCAACACCAATTGAGAATTACTCTACTGCTGAGTTGGGGGAGTTGGCCAATCCATCTGCATGATATCATTCATTGCCCTATGTAGGCTGATTGGAAAGTGTACAGTGGTGCCAATTCTAAAGTTGTGTCCATCATTCCAATTCTGAATCAACATCTCACCCTTGGAAAATGCACCTGGATCCCAAATCCTATGATTATCACCAACCTCCACACTAGAATTAGAAAGAGCTCCATCATCCAACTCAAAGAGTGGATTATCATAAGTCACATCAGCATCTACCTCAAACAAAGGATTATCAATAAACTAAAGATTATCCTCTTGCTGATCTAGACTCCCTTTTTCTGATTTCTTGGGGCAATGGACAAGATCATACTCTTCCTGAATGCAATCAAGCTCCTCCATTACCTATTCGATCTCCTTTGCCCTTTCTTTGTTCTTCTCCCTGAACTGATGAACCTCATAGAGTTGATCATTTGCTTCAAAAAGTGCCTCTTGGACACTTTCCAAAGCAAGCTTTGTGGGATTAAGCTCAATGGTGAGTTCACTAACCTCTTCCCTTAACTGTTTAGTCATGGGTAAAGTTTCATCTGCAAACTTGGAAGCAACATCTCTATCATGCATCATGTGTAAGAAAACTATTTAAATTCCCTCCATAGAACTTTTAATCATGTGCAAATCAGCAAGGGGAACATTTTGCTCATGTTGGTTTCTTGGTGTTATGAAAATGAATATTTCAACAAGGCTTCTAATGTCATCCAACCTAGATAAAGTCTGCACTTCATTTTCCATAGACACCCAAAACTGATTTTTTCAATCTTGCTCAGGCAAGGATAGTACACTGTTGTTATGTTACATGCTAAAATCAGAACTTTCATACCTATCATCAAAGTCTCCAAGGCTGTCCCAAATCACCTATGCCTTTCCCTGATCGTCCTCAATAATGGATTGTGAATCCAAATCAACAAGCCTGCTAGGTCTTTGCTCAAGATCAGCTACATGCAATATGAAATCAGAATTGCTCTCAAGATCAAAAACAACATCATCAATGCCATCAATGCCATCATCCTTGCATAACTATGGAGATGAAGTTAGAACAGCACTATACTCAAAAGGAAATTCATCCCAAACAAGATCCTTGTCATACTTAGGTGCCAACACACCTGGATCCCAAGTGCTAAAAGGATGATTGCTCTGTTCAGGACAAAAGTGCTCACTATACTCCTCTTGGGGTGTTGTCTCTCTGAATAAGACACTTCCCAACTCACCACTACTGATGTCAACTCAAGTATCTCTCCCCATTAGCTTAGTTTGGTAGTCAAAACCAAAACCACCTATGTCTTCATAACTGTAATCATCACTGTTTACTATTTTGAAAGCTTATCTATTTTAGTTGTTTTGAAAACTTCATCCCCTTTGCCTACAACGAGCCCATCATCTGAAGGTATATTACTGATCTCAACCCTGTCAACCTTGGTACTAGTGTCAACAACTTCATTGGATAGCTCAAGATATGCATTCAGGGCTGTTGTTATGTCCTTTTCCTCATGTGCTCTCTCATCAATGGTAGTTGCATGCACTCCTAGGGAGTTATCTTGGGGCTTTGTCATACATGCCTCTTGATTGATGAAGTCTTCTTCTTCATGGGGAAGTTCTAATAGTTTGTCTTCCACACATTTAGGCTCAACTCTAGAAATTACTATTCTTGTCATGTCAAAATCAGCAAGCTCTTTCGTTACCACCTTTTCTACCTTAGACTCATCCTTTTCTTTTGCAAAGACTTCTTGTAAATCTCCTTTCTTCCTTGATCTTCTTATGTAGTTAATCAAACCATTTTTGCTAGGGTCCCTCCATACAATGAAGTCCAAGAAAGCATCAAAGGAAACTTGGTCTTTGATGTCATCAGGAAATTCTTGATACTCCTCAATAATTTTAGAGGATTCACTTTCATAGTTGACTCTCTCCTTCTGTAATCTTATTGGTAGCTCTTGGATAGGATCTTTTTCATTAGGTAGGAATTTAAGTCGCAAATCCATGCTTTTACTCTAACCAAGCCAATGAACCAAGATGTTCAATTGAGATACTTCACCCGAAGGTGAAATTTACCAACACACACATGCAAGTGCTAAGCACTAACAGGCAACGAAAATCTAACAAATTTTAGCTTCCCAACAGGCTGGCAGGAAAACTTTGCTATGATACCACTATAGTATCCCCCCTTCTTTGACCGATATTTTTGCAATTTGTTTCCCCATTTGACATATGTTGACATTTTTGTCAAACTAACAACTTGTTGCTTGAACTGAGGACTTTCGATGGTATTGTTGTGACCTTTTCACACATCGCCCCATTCAAAATGGGGACCCCCTATTTTTTGCTCCATTCTGGTCTTTTGGCTTTGGTTTTGTCTCTCCCTCTCTCTTTCTGTCTCTTTCTGTTGTCCGCTTTCCGGGGATATGCCCGTCTGTGAGCTTAAACATAAAATTTCGGCCAAGTCTGTAAAATTAGGGTTTGTACTTTTCTGATCAATTTGAGGTCAAATGAAGTGAATAAGTTAGAATCTGAGCTTCACATTACAGTCAGCATACTTCCAGTAGGTTCCTAGCTAAATTTCAGTGAATTCTGACAACTTACTATTTTTAGTAAGTACCTAATTTGGGGCGTTTTCAAAGCACTATTGAAGTTTCAACAGTCACACTGCATCCAGAACATGTCAGGCTGCTCGTCTGCAAATTTTGAGTTGAAACGGACAACTGTCTATTTTTAGTAAGTTCACCTTCCGGAGCAGATTTTAGGGTTTATATGCGAAGTTTTTCAATGCATGTCTGGAGATTCCTTCTGGCTTTTCTCAAACCTTCGCGACGATATAACATGCAAAATGAGACGATGATTTTCAATATTCAGCCTTCAGAGGCTATTTTTAGGGTTTGCATGTTGATATTTTCTTTGCATGTCTGGACATTCCTTGTGGGTTTTTCAAGGGCTTCGCAATGATGTGACATGCAAACCAACATGATCAGTTTTCAGAGACTTACTATTTTTAGAAGGTCCATTTCGGCAGCTGCCCAGTGCATCAAAACCACAAATAGGGCGAAGTGCAACAAAAACGAGGTCAAACGGAGGTCATTTGATATACATGCAAGTCAAATTAGGGTTTCCAGCTTCGGGACCCAAAATGAGGGGCAAAATGTCAGGATTTTCGAAAACTGGTGTATCCCACTGCGATCAGCATCTTTCAAGCTATCCACCGGTAAAATTTGAAGGCAATCAAAGCACTTACTATTTATAGTAAGGCATTCCAGAAACTGGCTAAAAATAGTAAACCAGCAGTAGGCGCCGGTGTGAACGGGCAGGTCACCCCATGAGGAGCACGTCATTCAAATTTCAAGTCAGACAGAGTTGTGGAGGTCTCAAAAACAGGCAGTTGCTATAAATAGTAAACCACCTTCAGAAATGTGCTATTTTTAGCAGGTCAGCTCGAGATGGCAGTGTGAACGGACTAACAAGGTCATGAAGATCCAGTGGTTAAAATTTCAAATCAATCTAAGCTTCAGAAGAAGGAAAATCAAAGAACTTACTAAATATAGTAAGGCACGAGCAGGCAGCTGGAAAAATGGCTAAGTCTGAGGCTTATCCACCTTGACCTCCTAAATGCGCCCAAGATGACTAGCAGAGGGTTGAAAAAGTTTAAGTCTGAACAAAATCCTCCTCCACCCTGAAATTGCGCCCATCTTCAAGCCAGGTTGATAAAATTGTCTAAGGCACTGAGTTCATCCACCTTGACCCCTCAAATGCGCGCTCTTCAAGGATCAGAAGCAGGAGAAAATTCTAAGAGTTAAAGTTCATCCTCCTGCACATACCAAATGCGCCCACTTCAAGAAGGTGATTGAAAAAGATCCTAAGTGTTGAAATATCCTGCAGGCACCCCTATATGCGCCCTCATCGTCAAGCATGTAAAAAGTTTCTAAGGCATGAAGTAAATCCGCCTCACCCCTATAAATGCGCCCTCATGCAATGTCAAAGTGTTAGAAAATTCTAAGGCATTGGAAGTGTAAATCCCTCTACACTATCAAAATGCGCCTATGAAGCTATGGCTTATCCTTCTACATGTCCAAAATGCGCCCAAGCCTAGAGGAGTCAAAAGAGTCAAAGGCGTTGAAAAATTAATCCTTCTACATATGCTAAATGCGCCCATCCTCCTGCCTATATGAAATGCGCCCAAGAGAGGTTCAAGGCAAGTCAAAGGGCGTTGTGTAAGAGAAGAACATTCCTTGTGTTGACTTTCTTCTCCCTCCTTTGAATGCGCCAATTCTAGGATGAGGTTGAGGTGAAAAGTGGTTAAGTGAAGGTGAAGTTGATGAAAAGAGTTACCATGGCGTGGTGAAATCCTTCTACCTATATGTTACGACCCAATTCGGCGTAAATTAAAAACTTTCCAATTCTCACTAAAAACATGTAAAAGTAACATCTAACAAAGATAATACAATAAAATTTCTTCCTTTCTTTATTGATAAACATGTACAAGTTACAATATGTTTCCACATGAATTTCATTTTCATTGCAAATATAAATCAGAGTTAAAAAGGAATATAGTTACATACATAGCTCGTAAGCTTTTGCACAAATAGAAGTAAGAAGGTCCAGGAGTCCGTCCTTTCAAATCTTGGTACATCGTCAGCTATCAGGAGGAGAAACATCACTTTTCCGCCAACCACGGACTTATAATATGTCCTCGCGACGATCATTTCCGGTATCGAACGGCCCCTCCTTCAAGAAGAGATTGGTAGGGTATCCTTTAACGATTACCAACTGAGCATAGTGCTGTGTCCTACTCAACTAGAACCTTGCTATTTCACAATCTCGATCTAGTACTCGGATCACAATGAACTGACAGTGTAGTCTCAACTATCTCACATCTAGGTGAATGTCGTACCTTTCACTACTTTGGCCAAAGTATTCTCATTCAGTACTTCGAATGAAGGTCATCTATCATAAACACTACTCAGGGTCGATTTGACTTAAGGCTTCCTTCCTCTACGCATAGGTTTGTCCTTCAATGGGTGAATCCGTCATCCCAGACATCCTACAATCATACGAACCTACTAGAAATGAAAACAGTGTTCAAGAGTCTTGTATCAATTCCTCCTAACTAGGAATTCTTTATCCTAGGAGTACTAAACTTGTCTCAGTTATCCTAATAACTTAAGCTATAAGACTTCACTTGATTCTGCCATCATTTCGATCCTAGTAAATATAATAAGTACGTCTACGTATTCCCACATATAGAGATCATACACAACATGCAAAAACCATTTAAAATGCAAACAAATCCTTCTCTTTTATCTTTTCCATTATTTCGTTCTAATGCAAGAGAAACATTCTAATCCCTTAAGCTTTTTACTCCTATATTCCCTTTTTCACAATTCCCCTAATCATTGAATCCGTATATACTCCTTATATGCAAAACACACACTAATGCAAATAGGTATACGCTTCAGTAAACTTGTATAACCATACCTTAGAGTAGTTTACTTACATGGTGTAAAAGAGATCTACTTCTTTGTTTATCTTAACTAAAATATTGAACTCAATGCAATTTCCCTAACTATGCCCATTCAATAAACATACAAGAAATACATTCAAGATCATGAAAGAAGAAACAGCATGCCTGGTTTATATCTTTCTTTTTAGAGGATGAACTTGATTACGTTTGCAGCACTTCAGACCTCGAACAAAAGACTTCCAGCACTCTCAGACCAGTCTCAAAATCTTCCTCAGAAATTAATCCCTTACTACAGCTGAAAAGTAATCTCAATTTCTTACTGTGAACTCAGAAGTGATGAATATAACAATAGAAGATGTCTCTCAGCAATTGGTGAAATATGCTTTCATGAAATAAGAAAATCTTCTCTTAGCAGTTTTAAACTCATTCACAAATGATGAACTCAATTCTCTCACAAATGATGAACTCAACTCCAAATTCCTACTCAACTGTAATTCACAAATACCACACTCTGAACTCAAAATGATTTAATTCACTGTGACTGGTAATTTGCTGGTAATAACTCACTGTATTTGTCAAACTCAGCAATGCAGTAAACTCAAGCAATATAATGAAATGGATATGGAATAAAATTACAAAACTCAGATTGCTCAATGTGCGTATTCACAATGAATGGAAGGGCGTCATTATATAGGGCCGAATTGAAACAGTTTTCCACTTAAGAAGGCATGTTCATTGACAGCAAAGTGCCCAGAAATGGTCAAAATGATAGATGGCGGATTCTTTAAACCCTTAGTCATCAGATTGAAGGTGATTCGACCTTCTTTCAAGCCAGCAAATGAATAATTTTTCGATTCTCACATGGCGGATTGACAGGTCATGGCGTTTTCCAGATTTTTGGTTATTTTGAAATAAATGTTTTGAAAAACTTCGTTCCAGGGAAGAGGTCAAGTCTCAAATGTTCCCACGTCGCCATTTCATGGCCTTAAGATCAGTATTAACATCGTTCATTGACCTATTCTCCTCCTGCGCACTTCAGACGCGTTTTTTCTCCAGGCGCGGACCATTTCTCACGCGATTTATGATCTTAGTAGAAGAAAACGTATTTTCTTCTTTTCAAATGTTTGTAAAATCACAAATGAAATATTTGTCATTGTTTTATAAGGAGGGCGATTCAATAATCTTAAATATTTCCATTCGAAATGTTATCACGGGATATGGCGTTTCATTTTAAAATGATTTAAGGCTCCCAATTAAATTGCCTTTAACAGCCAAGGTTCGATATTTCATATTGAGATTAATATTTTCTCCATAGTTAGGTATTGAAATATTTCTCCATTGATTAAGGATTCAAATCCTTTGCGTTCTATTTTTATTCTCTCGAATATTTATATGTGTTATTTAAATTTATACATTTCACATTTTAATATCACACATTTATATATTTATTCGTATATGTATTTTAATTAAGTGTAATATTTCTAAATATATAAATATATATATTTTCCGATATTATATCGTGATATCTATATATATTTACATATATGTAAATATTACCTTAATATTGATACATATATTTAAATATATAAATATATAATATATTTACATAGGTACTTATGTATTTATGTATTTATCCATAATTTAATCACATCATTAATATATACATTTATACATTTACATAAATATATATGTAAATTTGCTAGGCAATAATATTAAATATTATTTTTATTACAGACATCAGGCGGAACGAGTACATATATACACCTGTGTTTACGTATGTATGCATACATACATGTCAACACATGTGTATGAGCATATCCGTCTACTTAACGTACACATGCATTGATATGTCTGTACATATAAATACGTATTTACAATGTATAGATGTACGTGCGTTCTCATTCAATCATTAACACATAACATTCTCACCATTCATACTTGGGTCATGGTAAAGCAAGTCTGACACTAAAACAATCACATTTCCTAAACATAAAGAAGTGAATTCAAAATCCTTATGTCAATACACAAGCCTCTGGATGACTTACCGTTGTCTCGACAAACAGACTTGGCTTACTCATTCTATTGTATGTGTGTGTATGCTCAATTTGGTATTCGTTACTGTTTACCCGACCAAGTTCCTCCCCGAATGATGTCTCTCCTCTGTCCGGAGGTACAGTCTTCATACCTGCATATCACGACACGACACCGGCAGTCATATGCTCATAACAAGGTAAAAACATCTCACAAGTTAGAATACTATTATTCTATAATTGTATGCAACATTTAATCAAGACTAATCATTTAGAAGTAACAATCAAATGAAATCATCATTTAAACAGAACTCATTCATTTATTAACGAGATCAACCATGTTTTATTCATCATCAAAATTCAAACATTACAATCAATTGCCCTATACAATAGTAGCTATAAAATCGGGATGTAACACTATATGAAATGCGCCCAAGGTAATGTGAATAAAAAATGGCTAAGGCATTGAATTTATTCCCTCTCAACGTGTTAGATGCGACAAGGTATAAAATGAGACATAAAATAAAAAATACTAAGGCGTAAGAATATCCTCCATGACATGTAAAATGCGCCCCAAACATGTTGGAGATGATGGCCTTCTAAAAGGAAATTATATAAGTGTGTTGATGAAAATTCCTCACCATAGGCTATATGCGCCATGATTGAAGATGAATGGGGAAAACTTTCTAAGGCAAAATTCAAATTTCTCCTTGATGCCTATATGCGCCCATGTTGATAAAAGGATTTTAAATATTTTTCCTAAGTGTTAATATTTAAATTTCACCTTCTAGGAAAAATACGCCCAAGTTGGAGAGGACATGAAATTTTCAGAGGCACGAATAAAATTGACAATGGATGAGTCAGAAGATGCCAACTTCGCGAGGTTGATGAAAATTTTCAAGTCAGAGCAAGAAAATACGCCCAGGGATGAAGAATTGGACTAAATTTGATGAGAAATATATTTGTCTAAGGTTTAAAATTCAAAAATTAAATGTACCCCTTCGTTTGTAGACCCATGAATTCAACACGTTCTGAAGGGAATTTTCTCCTGGGTATCAATGACCTTCAACAAGGAATGGATTTTAAGGTCTTCTGCACTTCACCAAGGAGTTCGAGATAAAGATTTTGATCGACACTTGAATAATGAATTTTCCTAAGGAAAATTTAAATTTTTCTAAGGCAAAATGAATAAAATGTGTTTTCAAAGGTAAAATGCTTCAGATGATGAATTTGAAGTTGATTGACTAGACGATTTTGATCGAATTCTTCATGAGATGAATCTTCTAGAGTCAGGGATGAATAAAATTGAGTGTCGGAGTTTCAGCTAGTGAAGTGAATTTCTTAAAAAGAGTGAATTTGAAGTAAATATTTTCAAAATGAATTAAAATGCTAAGTACGCCAATCAAAGTAAATCTTTTGAAATTCTAGAAGGTCAAGATTCCAGACGCCAGATGACAAGTGTTGCAATTGCCAGAGGAGGGAAATTCGAATTCCTATTGCAAAGTAGTGGAAATTTAATAAGCTGGCTAAAGATAGCCTCTTCCAGAATTCGACTTGCCTATATGAGCTAAAAGTTTATTCATTTTTCTCCACCAGCTGAAGAAGTTTGATTCTAGCTATGAAGTTGAGATTGCAGTGCAAGCATTGAGGAGGTTCGACTTGAAGAAGAAGAAGAATTGTTGTGTGTTGAAGCTCAAGTTAATTCGCATTGTTGAGGCTGAAACTTTGAAGAAGTGCGAAATTTGAGGTCTGAAGTTGCTGAAAGTAAAGTTGTACGATTTTCTCAAGAGTTGAAGTTGCTGAAACTTTCTAAGTGTTGAAAGTTCGAAATTGCTAGAAGAGAAGTTGAGGTTTGCAGATGAAATATGATGTTGCAGCTTCTCAATTTTATAAGTCGACTGGCAGCCCCATGTTATTTTTTATTTTTTATTTTAAATTGCTGATGGCTGTTTGTTATTTTGCAGGATGGCTGAAGTAAGAGCAACTAGCAGAGACAATAATGCTGCATCCAGGCAGGCTATTATCAAGAAGCTAAGCAAGCCTTTCCTGTCGGAGTTGAAATTTACTTCGAAGTTGGGCAAGCTGGCTGATACAAATTTAGGTTCTTTCAACATGGAGGCCTTTAAAAGTCGAATGATGGGAGTTGGCAGCCATCGTCCTTCGATCACTTCGCACAATATTGTTCGAAGTGGATTATATGTAGCTACTGGTTTTCCACCAGCAATTCAGCGTCCAGCGCTGATGATGGAGTGTGCTAACTACTACGACTTGGATCACAGGTCTATAGTTTTGCCTGATAGTAGATTGTTCGCCAACCTACAACTATCGGCGAAGCATTTGGAATCCCGTCGCATGAGAAGATGATTTATAAGACGAGAGAGCATGTTGAGCGAATGTATGCTTCAACGTTCGAGAGATGTGCGAAGATGATCAACTCTCGCTGGATGAACAAGCCCAAGCCCTCTCGCACGAAGTTGCCGAAGCAGATAATATCAGATGATTTGACGCAGGAGTACTGCGACTTGATCATGATGCTTAGCAGAGTTGGAGGCTGTCCTCAAGCATTTATCTTTGAGCCATGAATGTTCTATTACATCAACCTCGTGCTGGAAGGAAAAGAGCATATCAATTGGGCGGTGATGATTAGTGACAATTTGCATGAGCAGCTCCAAAGTTTGAGAAGAACAAAGACTTTTTACATGGGATCCTACCTCGTTTACATGTTGGCTTGTGTGACGAAGTACAGAGGAATATCCTACAAGGAGCCAATTGGTTGCGGCTCTCGTCAGTTCAGAATTCATGAGGCTTGTCCACAGCTGCACCTGACAAGCACCTCCAATTACAAGCGAGTCAATGATGCCATCACCATGCATATAACGAGATCACTTCAGCAAAGGACTCATCACAGGATCTCGAGGGAAGCTCAGGAATTAATTGAAAGGTATGGGTGTTGGTTTATTCAGTTTCCGAAATTCTCTTACATCAGGCTGCAAGGTTTTTCTTCGTACCCATACAGATTGCCCAAGTACCCAACAAACAGAATTTTAATGTTAGAGATATCTAGGCAACTTGTTGCCAACGATAAGATTCAGAAGAGAAAGAAGAAGGGAGGCATTGACTTCCCGATTATCATGGGTAATTCAGATGGAGTGTGTCCTTTACTTCAGGCAGCCAGGGAAGTTGAAAATGAGCTTCAATTCTTCCATCTATCCTATCACACCAGCAGGCAGTATTACGATCCTCACAGGAATATTAGATGGATATTGTCAGAGGAGTTTATTCATAAGGCAAATATTGAGGATTATTGGGCTAATACATCAGATGAGGCTGAAGTCAGGAAAATGATGTTTTCAAGGCTACCAATAAGCATGATTAGGGAGTGTGAAATTATTCCAATACCAGACCAGGTAGACGAGGACATGAATGTTCTCCATCTAGATTATGAGGTAGTGAGAGACACGCCACTTCCACTCCCAGATTGGTCAGAACCAGAGATTGCTGATTTTGACACACTTTGTATTCCAGTCCTGACTTTCACCAGAGCATGGGTTGAAAGGCATGTGAGCAGATTGAAGAGTAGGTCAATTCTTTTGACTTACAACTTGATGGGAGATCATAGGACGCCGACTACCAGTAGGAAGAAATAGATTACCCGAGGTCAGAATCTCGAAGGAAGGAGCCAGTTCAGCCGGAGCCTCTAAGAGTTGTGGTTGAGTCACCTAGGCCATTGGAGACACGTTCTCCAAGTATACAGGAGGTTTCGCTATTTGCTGATCAGAGAAATGCATTGAATCAGGAATAGGAATTACATGAAGAAAATCAGCCACCACGAAGGGAATTAGTTGGCCAAAGTGTTAATGCGCCCACTAGAGATGATCAGCAGGAGAAGGAGAATGGAAACGCACTTCTGGATGATGACCTCCTGGAAGACTGATTGTGGGCATTAATTGCCTTTACTATTCTGGGAGTGAGTGGGAATCTTGTGATTCATTTATTGTACCACTCCCCATTTTGGCAGTTTTTAGGGTTAGGGCTGAGGTGGCTTAATCTTAGCCATTCATTTGATTGTAATCTAAGCCGTCCATTGGACTGGGCTATCTATAAAAGGGGCATCCCCCCTCATTTGTAATTCATTAGAATTAGAAGTAGAAATTGGATCAGACTAGAGACTAGAGCAGAGAGATTGATAGTATAGTTGTGTAGCTTAGCATAGCGTAGTTTGAAGGAGGAAAGTTCTCCCTTTGAGAATTTTGTAAGGAATTGTTACGAAGACTATCATAATAGAAGAGTCTCATTGATGGTGAATTTGTCTTTTGTTATGAGCAGTTAGCGAGGTTTCTTCGGCCTTTAACTTCAAGTAGTTTAAAGTAGCGTAATTTTCATTTCCTACAAGTAGATGTTAGCTGTGGAATTGTGGTGTTAATCAAGGCAACTTCGTTTGTATCCATACCACTAGCAGCTTGCTGACGGCAAGTTTGCCTTGTGTGGTCAACTGGAAAATTTTATAAGCTTAACTTCGGTTGTGATTTATGTCTCGATATGCATCGTCTTGATGGTGTCTTGATGCCAAATTGCAACTTGAAAACCTCTTACCATTCCTTTGAAGATTGCACCAACTTTGTGTAAGCTGTCCCACGCGAGGTGGAGCAGAGTTTGGTTGAAGTTTGTTGAGATTAATCCCACATCCCGTCTTAGAGTAGAACCTTCTTATCCCTATACTCATTTACATTTTGTTCATTCCTGGTTAGTCTTAGGAAAATTCATACCTCAACGCTAAATCATTTGTATGAGAATTCCCTTCCAATCATTAATCTGTTGTCATCTGCAAACCTTTTGAACAATAGTGTAAGTCCCCTCGTAAAAAAAAACATATCACAACGAACCTACTGAGGGTATTCCAAAGCATTTCGGAACCTTGGAGTTGAACGTGCGATCTTTCTTGCAATCTTAGCGCACAGAATTCTTTGATCAAGAGAGAATGGAGTAGCCTTCGGATTACTTTGTTCTGCTGATTGGTGCGGTCACAAAAATCACATCAACAAGTATTAGCATAAGCAAATCACAAACATTTAAAACAAAGGATAGGAGGTATCATGTAATGCTTAGTTATAGACTGGAATATTGTTCATTACATCCAACTAAGCATAGAGACAATTACAACATAAGTTTGTGATCGCTATTATGTGATGTCCCCGCTCTAGTCGGTTCTCGGGTACAGTGTGTTAGCCCTTTATTGGACCCTTGTGGGCTAGCTGGATTGGTTAGAGGGTCAGTGGTACTTTCTGGAGAGTTGATCGTTTTTGTTTTCAGAGCCCAGTGATTGGTTCACGGCAGGCGTTAGCAGTTCAGGAGTCGACAACTTCTGACGGCATAGGAATATTTGGTGTTTTGACTGAATTATGAATTTTTAAGTGATTTGAGTTAATTAATTAACTTAATGCCTTTTTATAAAGTCAAATTGACTTTATACACTTTATATCACTTAAATTATTCTAAAAAGTTGATTTAATATTTTAATCACTTAAAATATAAAAGGGCGCCCAAATATTAAGTCATGACTATTGAAAAGGACTTAATATTATTTTAAAAGATTTTAATGATGGCAAAAAGGGCGTATCTTCTTGGAAATGCGTGCCTTCTTTATATAAGGCAATTTTGGCAATGAGAAACCCTATCATTGAATATTTCGACTTTGCCATTGTGTTTCTTCCTGTGCATTCTCCTGTGATCAGGGTTTGAACAATTTTCCATTGGAGAACGATTCCTCTTCGATGTTGAGCACTCTTGAGATTGTGAGAGATCAGTCGAATCAGTGCAGTTGAGAGCTTCATTCAGAGGTTCTACATGATTCAGTCAAAGTATTTTATAAAGATTTCCTGTTGATTGCAATAAGAAAGGGGGTTCTTCACTTGTGGCGTCCTCTTCATCAGATCTGTGGCTCCAGCAGGGTTACTACTTTTCTTTCTTCTTGGCCGTACTACTTGCATTGGGATATGTGCCCATTTAGAGAGGCATGTGAAGTGACTTGTTGAAATGCCTTCCTTTTGGATGCTTTTTGACTTCCATCTCTGGCGTCTACCTTTTTCAAAGACTTGTATCCAGTTTCGAAGGAGAACTCAAATTTGGACGCCAGGCGTCCTTATATGCCAGTTTTCACCATTCTTGGCTGGCGAGCTAGCTTACTGTTTTAAATAAATAATCTGGAAACATTCTAGTATGTCTATCACTTGTGATCTAATTGTTTCAATAAAATAACGCCTTCTGCATTTCCATACTGTAGAAAATAGCTCTGTTTTACAGTTTATGAGCTTTTATATGCTGTGCCCCTTCTCTTCTGTCTATGAACTTTTCTCTAAAAAACTAAAATAACTCATTAAGACTTAAGAAAATACTGGGGTTTGAGTTGAGAGCCAGCAGGGCTCATCACAGTGGTATCAGAGCTTTGATCCTGCCAGCCTGCAGGGTTAACAGTGTTTATGCGGCCTCACTAGAATAGGTTTGACAGGTACTACTCACGCAGGGGTCCTGGTTTGCAGAGAAGTACTTTTGAACCTTTTTCAGCATTTCCATTTGACAAATAAAAAGAAGAATTAGGCTTTGATAACATGGCTGACAGGGAAGCTGAAGGTTCTCGTAGGAATCATTTTGATGAAGAGGACAGAGAAGCTAGAGATGTGCTCAGAGGCATGGTTGCAGGCCAAGAACAGGTGGCGAATATTCTCCAGCAGCTCAGCACAAATGTTCAAATTTTAACACTTCATAGGGGACAGATTCAAGATCGTGATCGAGAAGGCAGTGTTCATGGCGAACCCCATAGAAACATTGTTCCAACTCGCACCTTTGAGAGAGCCACTTGTCCTATTTTTACTAGAAACGATGTTGATGAAGAGGTTGAGGTTGAACAGGGTGGTGAGATTAACTTTGCAGATAACATCATGGTTATGCATGATGAATGGGATGCACTGCCACCAAGAGTTAAGGAGCACCTTAACTTCGATAGATTCATGAGCCAGAAGAGAGAACACACCAGAAGCAGGAATGACAGGAGGCCTAGAAACAAGCAAAATGATCTTAGACAGGCTACCAATAAGCTTACCTTGGCGAACTTTGATGGCAGTGGTAGAGTTACAGCACGTGCTTGGGTCAGTAAGATAGACACATTCTTGACATTATGTCCCATGCCTGAGGAGGATGCCATTCGATTTGCAACACTTCACCTTGATGGCGTGGCTCATGACTGGTGGATTCATGGCATGACTACTCTTCACCATGACAGGATTACTTCATACCAGGTGTTCACGGATAGACTGGTAGAGAGGTTTGACAAGCGTGATCCTGAACTATTTTTCAGAGACCTAGCACAATTGAAACAACTAGGTAGTTTGGAATCCTATATTGGAGAGTTTCAGAGATTGTCAGTTATGGTGACAGGCATTTTTGAGAGGAGGCTGATTATACTCTTCGTTGAGGGTCTTTTCGAGCCAATGAAAGGATGGATCAAGGCATTTGATCCGCCTACACTACAGGAGGCCATGAGGAAAGCTCGCAGTATGGAGCTTACTACACCCCGTAAGCAATTTGGCTCGAAACCTTCTACCTCATACACAGATAATAAATCAGATCCAAAAAAGACTGATAATGCTGATCAAAAGAAGAAATATGCAGCACCATTGGATCGTGAAACTATGAATGATCTTCGTAGAAGGAAACTTTGTTTTTACTGCAAGGGTCCGTATGACTTTAATCATGACTGCCCCCTCAAACCTAAAGGGCAAAACAGGCACATGGAGTGGTTTTATGAGGGAGATACGTTGACTGATTTTTCTGATCAGCAAGCTCCAATCTATGATACAGATGGAGAAGAGTCAGAAAATGAGGCAGAAATTGTAGTAGAAACCGAGTTACAGGAGGCTCATATGTCTAGCATGCAGAGAGAGGGATCTTTCAGACTCCGTGGGATCCTAGCTGGTCAAAGGGTCATATCTCTTCTAGATACAGGTGCAACCCACAACTTTATTGATTCACGATTAGTGGAGAAACGGGGAATTCAAACTTAGCAATTTGAAGGCATTCGTGTGAAGGTTGCAGATGGATACACTCTCAATTGCGAGAGGATGATACCAAACTTGCCCATGAAACTCAATAACTTTGAGTTTAAGGCAGATTATTATGTTGTGAACATGGGAGGAACAGATATAGTTCTCGGCATGAAGTGGCTTCATGCGATAGGAGAGTTCACACTTAATTTGCATGACATGGAGATGAAATTCAGAGTTGATGGCACAAATCATGTTCTTAAAGCCATCAAGGACAGCAATGTGAAAGAAATTTCACTCCGTAGAATGGAACGTTTGATTCGGCATGATATGGTAGATTGGGCTGCTGAGTGCAAGTTAATGCCTTCACAGTTGGAGCAGCAAGCTTCTTCTTACCATCCAGATGTGCAGGAACTACGAATCAAACATGCAAAGGTTTTCAGTGCTATCCCACCAGGCAGACCTCCTGATAGAGGTATTGAGCATATCATAGAGCTGGATGAGGGCACGAAACCGATCATGATTACTCCTTACCGGCACCCCAAATGTTTGAAAGATGAGATTGATAAAACCATAGTTGGAAAACCCGCAGAGAACTCGACGAGTTTTTAAAAACTCGCGAGTTTTTTTCCAAAACGAGTTTTTACGAGTTTAACTCGCCACCTTTAAATTTCGAGTTTTTTCGAGTTTTTGGTAAAAACTCGCTAGTTTTTATGGCGAGTACTCGCCAAAAACTCGCGAGTCCGAGCCAAAAACTCACATGCGCAGGGATAAAGCAAAAAAACCGTCTTTTATCTTCTTCGTTTCATTTCAAAATCAATTGATACTTTGTGTAAGGAGCTGAAAACCCCCCCCAAGCAAGGAGATATCATTTCCAACGATTTTCCATCGAGGAGAGAAGATTCAAACGCCATTTTGTGTGGATTTTGAAGAGAAATTCGATTCAAAGGTAGGGTTTCTGTTTTTGTTTTTTGTTTTTGATTAATCATTTTCTTTCATTGTTCTTGCAAAATACTCATTCCAAATTGAAAAAAAGACATGAAGAGCACAAAGAAACAATTTTTTTGCATTTAGAATCCAAAAAACAAAATTCATCACAATCTTTTGTTGATTTTTGCTGATTTTTTTCATTTTTTTCACTATTTTTTGAAATTTTCAGACCTAGGTTCATTTTTTGTGTAGAATGATAAGATTAGTTAATAATGTTAATTGATAATTCATTTAAGCACATTTGTATCAATTTAAATGGAATTTAGCTTTAGATTTTTTAAGTTTTAATGATTTTAGGTTGTTTTTAAAATTTTTTTATATTAAAAAACTAATATGTTGTGCTTATTTTTTGAATGTGTAGATTGATCATTGATCAGTGAATACACATTACACACTATAATGGCTTCTGCCTCTGGTTCAGGCTCAGCATCAGGTTCCGCCCCCACCCCATCAACTTCCACCCCTCACACAGCATCATCATGGGGTCCAGGCACTCGTCCTGCAGGGGCTAGAGACCCTACATGGAAATATGGTGTCAGAGGGCCAGTGCCTGGAACAGTTGTTTGTGGTGAATGCAAAAGAACATATCATGGAGGCATAAATCGCCTCAAATACCATCTAGCAGGCATTCCTCAGCGTGATGCCAAGGTTTGTGAGAAGCCCAAAGAAGAGATTAGAAGAGAGATGCTTGCCCTACTTTCACTTGCTGAGGAAAAAAAATGCAAAAGGAGAGGGCTAAAAAAGCCATAGCAGCAGCCATAGCCAGTGGACATGCGCATGCCCATGGGACTCAGGAGCACGAGGCTGAGCACATGGAGATAGAGTCAAATGAGGATGCAGAGCCAGATATTGTTGGCATTGTGGGCTCTCTTCATGGTCCACGGATTCGCACTCATGGCACAACCACCACAGCCACAGCCACAGCATCCTCTAGGCCCCCCTTGTCCTCTAGTTCGACTAGAGTGCCAATGCCACCACCACCTTCATCTTCACGCAACCCACAGAGTTTTTTTGTGCCAAGAAACACACCAGGAGCACAGGTATCATTGGAGGCTACAGGGTGGAACAAGGAGGTGCATGAACATGCTACCATGGCATGTGCTGATTTTTGGTATTTCAATAACATACCATTCAATGTAGCGAATAGTCCCTATTGGCACAATATGGTCACTTCATTGACAGTTGCGGGAAAAGGCTTCAAGCCACCTTCTCGCAAAGATTTGAGTGGGAAGTAAGTGACAAATCAACTTAAATTTTATGTTCTTTCATTTAAAATTAAAATTAATTTATTATTTATGTTGAATTCAAGCTATTTTTTGTTTATAACTTACAATTTTGTACTTATTTAATTATTTTACTTTGTACTTGTAGGTTGCTCACAAATGCAACCGAAAGGGCAATGCATGTGGTGGAAGAGCAAAAAAATAAATGGAAAAAATTTTGCTGCTCAATTCTTTCTGATGGGTGGACGGATGGGAGAAACCGCACCATCCTTAATTTTTTGGTTGCTTCCAAAGGTGAATTTGTGTTTTGGAAGTCGGTGGATGCTTCCAACAAGATAAAAACTGCATACATTGTGTACGTTGTTGGAAGAAGTTGTGATGGAGGTGGGGATTGCTAATGTGGTGCAAGTCATCACAGATAATGCAGCAGCGTATGTGGCAGCTGGAAGGATGCTTGAGAGTAGACATCCATCACTCTTTTGGTCACCTTGTGCGGGTCATTGCCTTGACCTTCTTTTGGAGGACATAGGCAAACTTGTTTGGGTGGCACCGATTGTAGATGATGCAAGGAGCATCACAAAATATATCTACAATCACCCTTGGGTTCTTAGTTTGATGAGAGAGCATACGCAAGGGAAGGAGTTGGTGAGATCGGGTGCCACAAAGTTTGCAACAATTTTCCTAACGTTGCAAAGCATTTTGGATTCTTTGGGCTCTCTAAGACAAATGTTTGTGAGTCAAGCATGGAATGACTCTTCATATTCAAAGAAGGCCGAAGGAGATAGAATTTCTGCAATAGTCTTCGACCCCTTGTTTGCACAAAAAGCTACAGAGATCGTGAAGGTAACTTCCAAACTTTGATTTTAATTTTAATCTCAAGTTCAATATAAATATATGTTTTTTAATTTAACTTTAAGCCTTTCATTATAAATTTCTAACTTTGATCTTTTTGTATTTTTAATCTAGGTGTCGGAGCCCTTGGTTAGAGTCCTCCGCTTGGTAGATGGGGATGAAAACCCAATGGGATACATTTATGAGGCCATGGATAGGGCCAAGGAGGCCATCAAAAGTTATTACAAGGGGGACAGCCTCAAATTTGATCCCATATGGGAAATTGTTGATAAGAGGTGGAACAATCAACTCCACCAACCCATCCATGCAGCAGGGTACTTCCTCAACCCTTCTTTTCTCTTCTCAGAGAGTTTCTCTGATCCTAATGGAGAGGTTATGGAGGGGCTCACAACATGCATTCAGAGGATGGAACCCGAGGTTGCAGTGAGAGACCTCATCGTCAAGGAGATGGATATATACAGGGAGGCAACTGGTAATCTCTTTTCTTCGGAGCTGGCTGTTAGAGGAAGAACCACTCTACCACCAGGTATAAAATTCAGAGTCTTTAAATTTTAAGTTTATTTCACATGCATCTTAGAATTTGATCAAATGTGTTTTGACTTTTGATTTTTGAGTCTTTGACTTTGTTTTCTAACTCTTCAATTTTCTTTTCTTTTTTTGCAGATGTTTGGTGGAAAATTGGGGTGGAAAAACCCCAAATCTACAAAAAATTGCCCTCCGCATTCTATGTCAGCCTTGTAGTGCATCCAATTGTGAGCGCAATTGGAGCTTGTTCGAGTCCATTCACACGAAAAAGAGGAACAAGTTAACATAAAAGCGCCTCAATGACTTGGTCTTTGTGCAATACAACCTTCGGTTGCGCATAAAGAGAGTTGAAGAAAAATCACAGGATCCTATTGACTTAGATGAGATAGATCCTTATAGTGATTGGACAGGGCGAGAGGAGCAGCCTCCATTGTTTAGTGCAGATGAAATCCTTGACTTTGAGAGAGAGGCAATGGAGGATGTGGGTGCATCAGGAGTTGGAGATGTAGGGTTGGATGAGATCCAGCCAGAGCCAGAGCCAGAGCCAGAGCCAGAGCCAGAGCCAGTAGCACCGCAGCCACCACCACTAGCACCACGCACACGTGGCAGGGCTAGAGGACCCACCCCTTCTTCCCTAGTTGTTGCTAGACTAGGGAAGAGGAAAGCCTAGCATGTTGTATTTAGTTGTTGTTTAGAACTTTAGTATTTGCTTCTAGTTCTAGTTTTACTGCTTTCATGTATCAGACTTTCAGGCTTTTAGCCATCGGGATTCCGCATGAGAATGCGATTTTGTAATTAATTTACATTAAAGTCAATCAAAATTAATAGAAAACACTTTTGTACTCATTTATGGATTCATTGGATTCATCTTGTCATTGAATTATGAAAAAAAAATGTGTTTTTAATGAAAATTAAGCAATTTTTTCATTTCCCGAGTTTTTTTGCCGAGTTTTTTCCGAGTTTTTGGCGAGTTTTTAAAAACTCTCCAATTTTTCCCTTGGCGAGTTTTTCCTTGGGGCGAGTTTTCCATCTATGGATAAAACTATTAAGGAGCTTTTAGCTATGGGGCACATTAGACCGAGTAAGTCACCCTTTGCTTCATCAGTTGTTTTGGTGAAGAAAAAGGATGGTACACTTAGGATGTGTATTGACTACAGGATGCTCAACAGGAAGACTATAAAGAATAGGTATCCTATTCCACGGATAGATGAGTTGATAGACGAGCTTCATGGAGCTTGCTACTTCTCAAAGATTGACTTGAGGACAGGTTACCATCAGATCAGAGTCCGAGACGAGGATATTGAGAAAACTGCATTCCGATGTCACTGTGGACACTATGATTTCTTGGTTATACCATTCGGTTTAACCAATGCTCCAGCCACATTTCAGTCTACTATGAACAGGGTTTTCCATCCTCACTTGAGGAAATTTGTATTGGTGTTCTTCGACGACATCTTGGTTTACAGCAAATCATGGGAGGAACACATAGTTCACCTGAATGAGGTATTGAGTATACTTGACAGGGAGTCCTTGTATGCCAAGGAGTCCAAGTGTGCTTTAGGCATGGCAGAGCTTTTATATCTGGGTCACATCATTAGCGGTGCAAGAGTCAGCATGGATCCAGAGAAAGTTCGAGCTATCATCGATTGGCCTACACCTGAGACTTTGACACAGCTCAGGGGGTTTGTAGGATTATGTGCCTTCTATCGTCGGTTTGTTAGTGGTTTCTCGCGACATGCCGCGCCACTAACTGATTTGACTAAGAAGGGAGCCTTTGTGTGGACACCACTTGCACAGGCGTGCTTTGAGAAGTTCAAACTTCTCATGACTACATGTCTAGTCTTGGCTTTACCGGATTTCACCAAACCATTTGAACTACATTGTGATGCCAGCGGTGAAGATATTGGTGCAGTTATCATGCAGGATCGACACCCTATCGCTTTCGAGAGCAGGAAGCTACGAGGTCCTGAACGGAGCTATAGTATCTACGATAAGGAAATGTTGGCCATCATGCATGCCATGGCCAAATTCAGGCAATACTTGGATGGTAGTAAATTCAATGTTAAAACCGATCATAATAGTTTGAAACATTTTCTTGGGCAGCGAGATTTGAACGAAAGGCAACAGAAATGGGTCAATAAACTCCAGTCCTATGATTTTGACATCTCTTATGTCAAGGGCACTCAGAATGTGGTTGCTGATGCTTTATCTCGCCGACCCCACTTGAGCTCTATTACTCAGATTGCAGAGGATTGGAGACATATGATAGTAGCGGAGTATGCTAAGAACCCATGGGCTTCTAGCATAGTAGATGGGAAAGTGCAGGATGATAGATATTCACTTGTAGATGATCTTATCATTTACAAAGGGAGGATATTACTAGTCCCAGGTTCTGAGATGAGGGACAGAGTATTGAGATCTTTTCATGATTCACCCATGGCAGGACATCTCGGTTACTTTAAGACCTACAGGCAAGTACAGGAGAGATTCTCTTGGAAGGGGCTCAAATCATTTGTTCTTCAGTATGTCAGGGAATGCCTTGTTTGTCAGCAGAACAAGCAAGAACATACATACCCTGCAGGTTTACTCCAACCGCTTCCTATCCCTGAGAGGAAGTGGGAATGCTTGTCTATGGACTTCATTACGAGCTTGCCGAAAGCTCAAGGGAAAGACAGCATTTTTGTGGTGGTAGATCGATTGACGAAGTATGCACATTTCTTCTCAATCACTACTACACACATGGCTACCCAGGTGGCAGATTTGTTCTTCCGAGAGGTATTCAGGTTGCACAGTTTGCCTCGGAGTATAGTCAGTGACAGGGACAGCAGGTTTATGAGTAACTTTTGGCAGGAGTTATTCAAACTTTGCGGGACAGAACTCACTCCGAGTACCAGCTACCACCCACAGACAGATGGGCAGACTGAGATAGTCAACAAATAGGTGTAAGGATACTTGCGAAATTACAGTTCAGGGCAGCAGAAGGCATGGGTGAGGTGGTTATACCTTTGTGAGTATTGCTACAATACCACTCATCACATGAGCATTTAGATGACACCATACCGAGCATTATATGGATATGATGCTCCGAGCTTTCTAGATTTATTGCTAAGTGACAGTAGAGTACCCAGTGCTAATGATTTATTACAGGAGAACCAGGATATTATGAGAGCACTCAGAGAGAATATACAGAAAGCTCAAAATCAGCAGAAACAATATGCTGATCAAAGGCGAGTGGAGCGATCTTTCGAGGTTGATGATTTGGTGTATTTGATGCTTCAGCCTTATAGGCAGTCCACCCTTCGTAAGAAGGGCGCCGAGAAACTTAAGCCACGATACTATGGACCCTTCAGAGTTGTCAGACGTGTCGGTGAAGTGGCTTATGAATTAGATCTTCCAGTGGACAGTAAGGTTCACAATGTGTTCCATGTATCGCGCCTCAAAAAGGCGTTGGGACAACAGGTGACTCCTATTGATTTACCACCCTTGGATGATGAGGGGAAATTGATTTTGATACCTAAGACCATTCTAGACTCCAGAGAGCGTCATCTTCGGAGGCGGGTTATTAGGGAATACTTGGTAAAGTGGAAAGATCTACCAGCAGAGGATGCTACTTGGGAGAGTGACAGTATTCTTCAGCATCCGGCTTTGAGTTTTCTTGTGGACAAGCAAATTCGGGGAGGGCGGACTGTGATGTCCCCGCTCTAGTCGGTTCTCGGGTACAGTGTGTTAGCCCTTTATTGGACCCTTGTGGGCTAGCTGGATTGGTTAGAGGGTCAGTGGTACTTTCTGGAGAGTTGATCGTTTTTGTTTTCAGAGCCCAGTGATTGGTTCACGACAAACGTTAGCAGTTCAGGAGTCGACAGCTTCTGACGGCACAGGAATATTTGGAGTTTTGAGCGAGTTATGAATTTTTAAGTGATTTGAGTTAATTAATTAACTTAATGCCTTTATATAAAGTCAAATTGACTTTATACACTTTATATCACTTAAATTATTCTAAAAAGGTGATTTAATATTTTAATCACTTAAAATATAAAAGGGCGCCCAAATATTAAGTCATGACTATTGAAAAGGACTTAATATTATTTTAAAGATTTTAATGATGGCAAAAAGGGCGTATCTTCTTGGAAATGCGTGCCTTCTTGATATAAGGCAATTTGGCAATGAGAAACCCTATTATGGATTATTTCAACTTTGCCTTTGTGTTTCTTCCTTGCATTCTCCTGTGATTAGGGTTTGAACAATCTTCCATTGAAGAACGATTCCTCTTCAATGTTGAGCACTCTTGAGATTGTGAGAGATCAGTCGAATCAGTGCAGTTGAGAGCTTCATTCAGAGGTTCTACATGATTCAGTCAGAGTATTATATACAGATTTCCTGTTGATTGCAATAAGAAAGGGGGTTCTTCACTTGTGGCGTCCTCTTCATCAGATTTGTGGCTCCAGCAGGGTTACTACTTTTCTTTCTTCTTTGTCGTACTACTTGCATTGGGATATGTGTCCATTTAGAGAGGCGTGTGAAGTGACTTGTTGAAACGCCTTCCTTTTGGATGCTTTTTGACTTCCATCACTGGCGTCTACCTTTTTCAAAGACTTGTATCTAGTTTCGAAGAAGAACTCAAATCTGGAGGCCAGGCGTCCTTATATGCCAGTTTTCACCATTCTTGGCTGGCGAGCTGGCTTACTGTTTTAAATAAATAATCTAGAAACATTCTGATATGTCTATCACTTGTGATCTAATTGTTTCAATAAAATAACGCCTTCTGCATTTCCATACTGTAGAAAATAGCTCTATTTTACAGTTTATGAGCTTTTATATGCTGTGCCCCTTCTCTTCTGTCTATGAACTTTTCTCTAAAAAACTAAAATAACTCATTAAGACTTAAGAAAATACTGGGGTTTGAGTTGAGAGCCAGCAGGGCTCATCACATATTAATAGCAACATTCATACTCAAATTACAATTTTCAGACTTATATTCATATCAATACATATTTATCAAACCTGGGAATATACATTTTGCTAGTTGAGCTCTCTGGATTGCAGTCGCCAGGCTGAGTTGATGATCCAGAACTCCTACAACAGCAACCTCGCTGTCATATGCATCAAGATACCCGCCCAGAACATATCATAACAGCCATAATACAAGACTGAGCATGAACAACAATCTATAAGCAACTCTTCCTGGCAGTTTACTCACACCTAAAGCCAAACAACCTTCACATGCAGCTCCCACGACTCACTGCATGCAGATGTTGGCTTCCAAACTCCCACGTGTTCAATTATCTCCCACCAAGCAAGGCAGATTAAATGTTTTTCCCATCTGAAATTAACTTTATTAATGTGCAGCTTGACTGTATGTTAAGTACAAACTGATGTAGCTAAATATGATAAATACAATGGACCTTCCATAGGATCTAGCCTCCCAGCTTTGCAACTTAACTGCTGCAACTCAATCTTCAATATTGATTTAGCTATTATATATGACTCTCAGGTTATGATTGAAATCAGTTGTTATACCACACAGCTGTCATGTCCCTAAAATCGTAACACTAAGATAACAAACATTGGAATAAGTGAATAAGATGAAAACAAAATACATATTAAAAAATCAACTATTTAATATTATTATAACTATAATTATCAAAAAATAATATTATAATTATAGATATTAAATAACATTGTAATTACCAAAATATAAATACTAAATATTATAATCATTATAATATATTAATACATAATAAATCAATATAAAAGATTGTAACACATTGAAATAAAATAATAATATATTGACAATTTATCGGTATTATATTTTAATGATAAAAATATGAAATAATAAAATACATCAAATAATAAAATGAATATGATTGAGATATCTTTATAATTATAATTATTAGTAATAACATTATCCAACATATATAATTCTGTTTATGTCAAATAATAAAATATATACATTATAATTATAAAATCCAACATACATAATTCTGATTATTTTATTCTGTTTATGATTATACCAAATAATAAAAATTAGAGACTTGAAAAACAGCGATCCCAAGTCAACGATTATCCCTAACCAATCAGCAAATCTGTAATGTCCCTATTTTAGCCATACGCTCTTCGGTGACTGATAGCCTATTTCCGGAAGCCCGTAGGCTCGTTAGAGGTAAAATTAGGGTTTCCTATTTTATGGGGCTTTTGAAGCATTTTTGAAGGTTTGCATGTATGAGTTTCTGATGCATTGTGAAGAACCCTGCTGGTTCAACTTCAACCCTGATGCTCAACTGATTGCTTTTTTTTGTGTTTTGAAGGTTTTTGATTTTTGGGGTTTTTACATATAAAGAATATAATGCGATATTTGAAAGAAATACTTCTAAAATCTTTAATAAATACAATAAGGTAAAAACTGAAGCATATAGATTCCTGAATCGCTGGCAAAGGGGTTTATTATTCTTTCTCAATGATTACAATACTGAAACCCTAACATGCAGACAAAAAGGCAAAGCAAATTTGCATTATTTAAAAACCTGATTTGCTGATTGCAGCCGCCCAAGAATGATGAAGAATTAATACGGCCAACATCAAATGGCATTTCTCCAACCTCGAAATCCATGCAAACTGACCCAGAGTGCAAGGCGTCCCCTCCGATGAAGAAAGAAAGCCAAAAGGCAAGGCGTCCAGGCTAGAATGAAAAGTACGGCCCTCTAGCTGATTGGTACAGCCTTCAAACAGCAGCAATAAAATTCGTACCACCTTGGGAAGTGCGCCAGATGTCTGAGAACTAATGGCAAATGGAAAGATTCTTCTCTGGAAAGGAATCGGCCCAATTACTGAATAGAAAGAAACTCACAATAAGATCTGTAATAACCTCTGAATGAAGTTATTCAACTGCAAGCAATAAATCAACTGATATTTCACAGCCTTTGAACTGCAAACACTGAAGATGGCTCGTTCTCCAATGCAAAAGACAACTGAAACCCTTGGCTTCGTTCTCTGAAGAAGGAATAGGCTAAAATCGATTTTCATAACATAATGATCAATTCTTCTCAAAGGAAAACTTATATCTTCTCACTTAGGTCGACTTCCTTCAAAAAAGCATCATTTAAATAAACTTTAAATTTCTCTTTTAATTTTCCAATAGTTTGGACACCCTTTTAATTATAATTAATAATTAAAAAGTGGCCCCTTCTTCATGATGGCCGACTCCTTCCATAAAGTCACTTAAGTTATAATATTTAATTATATCATAACTTAATAATATAAGCTTCAATTTAATTAATATTTATTTTGGCAAATAAATATTAATATCTCTCTCAAAATAAGTCCACCGGATGCAACCATCCAAGTCGGATGATAAGTGACTAAATCAAGATACATGCACTATACTGCTTTAAAATAGCAGGGTGCCTACTGCATGTCTCCTACCTTACTAAAAATAATTCAAGCAAATGATGTCCTAAAGACTCGCAACTCCAGCCCTCAAACTAAATGATTCTCGAGTAACTGGCTAAGCCATGCCTCAACAAGGCCCTTCTATCACCCTATCGCCTTACTTTAGGCCATATAATAGGCTAATTCCAAGAAACCCAGATGTCAACTGAAGGGGACATTACAGTCTCATTTCTCCTCAAATTGCTTGTCCTCAAGCAATCTCTAACTCAGATGCTGCAGGCCTTTCATTGTCCCTCCACCAGCAAATTTCCTGGAGGCTCCCCATGCAGTTTTGCCTTTCCTCATATCTATTCACTGAAGGTGTGCTTTGCACCACCTTTCCTCGGCCTGCCCGGCGAGGCCACCATGAAAAACATTGTGGACCTTACTATCCGTCAGAAGCTCTAGCTCATAAGCCACCTCTCCCACACGCCTGACAATCCTGAAAGGACCGTAATACTGTGGCTTGAGCTTCTCTGATCCACTCTTCCTGAGAGTAGACTGTCGGTAGGGCTGCAGCATGAGATATACCATGTCTCCCACCTCAAAAGATCTCTCGGTTCTCTTCTGATCTGCATACTGCTTCTGCTGATTTTGTGCCTTAGCAATATTCTCCTTAAGAGCCCTCATAATGTCCTGACTCTCCTGCAATAAGTCTTCCGCACTAGGCACTCTACTGTCGCTTAGTAGCAAATCCAGAAAACTAGGCGCCTCATACCCATACAACGCCATGAATGGGGACATCTGAATGGTCATGTGGTACGTGGTATTGTAACAATACTCACATAAGTATATCCACTTGACCCACGCTTTTTGCTGCCCTGCAATGTAATTCCTGAGGTAGCCTTCCACCCATTTGTTCACTATCTCCATCTGACCATCGGTCTGCGGGTGGTAACTGGTGCTCGATGTAAGCTCGGTTCCACAAAGTTTAAACACCTCCTACCAGAAGTGACTCAGGAACCGACTGTCCCTGTCGCTAACTATACTCCAAGGCAACCCATGCAATCTGAAAACCTCACGGAAAAATACCTCTGCTACCTGTGTAGCTGTGTAAGTAGTAGTGATCGGAAAGAAGTGGGCATACTTCGTCAATCGATCCACAACTACATATATGCAATCCCGTCCTTGGGCTTTAGGCAAGCCCGTAATAAAATCCATCTAAAGGCATTCCCACTTCCTGTTAGGAATCGGAAGTGGCTGCAACAACCCTGCCGGATACGTGTTCTCCTACTTGTTCTGCTGACAAATAGGGCACTCGCGCACATACTGAAGAACATCTTCCTTAAGCCCCTTCCATGTAAATCTTTCCCGAACCTGTCTGTATGTCTTAAAGTACCCGAGATGCCCTGCTGTAGGTACATCATGGAAAGCTCGCAGAATGGTGTTCTTCATCTCTGATCCTGAGATCAAGAAAATCTTGTTCTTGTAAATGGTCAAGTCATTTACAAGTGTGTACCTGGTGTCCACAATAGATCCCTCAACAATACCAAATGCCCATGTATCCTTGGCATACTCTGCCACAATCAAATGCCTCCAGTCCTCTGCAATATGTACCATAGAACTCAGATAAGGCCGGCATGAAAGAGCGTCAGCAACAACATTCTGTGTACCTTTGATATAGGTGATGTCAAAGTCATATGCCTGTAACTTGCTCACCCACTTCTACTGACGATCGTTCAAATCTCGTTGTCCTAGGAAATGCCTTAAGCTATTATGATCAGTTTTAATACAAAACTTACTGCCCACTAAATATTGCCTGAATTTGGCCAAGGCATGCATTATGGCCAGCATTTCCTTATCATATATACTGTAAACCCTCTTTGGTCTTCTGAGTTTTCTACTCTCATAAACAATCGGGTGCTTGTTCTGCATAAGCACCGCTCCAATGCCCTCACCAGAAGCATCACACTGAAGCTCAAAAGGCTTCGTAAAATCTGGTAGAGCCAACACCGGACATGTAGTCATAAGCTCCTTGAACCTCACAAAACACTCCTGTGCCTCAGGAGTCCAAATGAATGCACCTTTTTTCAACAAATCCATCATAGGTGTTGCATGGCGTGAATATCCACTAACAAATCTGCGATAGAAACCACATAACCCAGGGAATTCTCGCAGCTGTGTATGGTTCGCCGGAGTAGGCCAATCTACGATTGCACGGATCTTCTCAGGATCCATCCGCACTCCCTTTGCACTAATAATATGGCCTAAGTATAACAACTCAGTCATCCCTAAATCACACTTAGATTCCTTGGCGTACAAGGACTCCCTCTCCAAAATGCTCAGTACTGCATCCAAATGAGCCAAATGCCCCTGCCATGTCCTACTGTAGACCAAAATTTCATCGAAGAAGACAAGTACATATCTCCTCAAATGTAAGTGGAAGACCCTGTTCATGGTGGACTAGAAAGTCGCTGGAGCGTTGGTTAGCCCAAATGGCATAACCACAAACTCAAAGTGTCCACAATGACAGCGAAACGCGGTCTTCTCAACATCCTGCTCACGAACTCTAATCTGATGATATCCCGATCTCAAGTCTATCTTCGAAAAATAATAGGCACCATGGAGCTCATCAATAAGCTCATCTATACGGGGTATGGGATATCTGTTCTTAATAGTCCTCTTGTTCAGGACTCTGTAATCTATGCACATACGAAGTGTACCATCTTTCTTCTTCACTAAAACAACTGAAGAAGCAAATGGTGACTTACTCGGTCGAATGTGACCCATAGCAAGCAGCTCCTTGATAGTCTTCTCTATCTCATCCTTAAGCCGCTTTGGGTGCCTGTAAGGAGTAATCATGACGGACTTGGCGCCCTCCTCAAGCTCTATGATGTGTTCAATACCCCTGTCTGGAGGTCTCCCGAGTGGAATGTCACTGAAAACCTTCCCATGCTTAACTCTCAACTGCTGAATGTCAGGATGATACTCGGTCTTATGCTGTCCCTCCTGTGTAGGTGTCAAAGTGCACTCGGCAGCCCACTCAACCATGTCATGACGCATAAATCTCTCCATCCGTCGGAAGGAAATAGTCTTGACGTTACTGTCTCGGATGGCCTTCAGTATATGAGTCTTCCCATCCACCTCGAACCTGATCTCCATGTCTTTGAGACGAAGTGTAACTTCCTCAAGAGAATGAAGCGACTTCATGCCCAAAACTAAATCAATATCACCCATATTCACCACATAATAATCAGCCTTGAATTCATAATTATTCAAGCACAAAGGAAGATCCTTAATCATACGGTCACACCTGAGAGTGTAACCATCAGCTACCTTAACCCAAATGCCCTCAAACTCCTCGGTTATGAGCCCACGCTTCTCCACAAATCTGGCATCGATGAAATTATGGGTGGCACCTGTGTCTAAAAGGGTGATAACCTTTTGACCAGCCAAGACTCCGCGAAGCCTGAAATATCTCTCCTGCTGAATGCTAGACAACCGTGCTTCCTGGAGTTGGAGCTCTGACTCTACCCCCACCTTAGGCTCTGAAGCCTCTGATTCTGACTCCTCAGAACTCTCCTGCTGTTCGGAATTCTCAGATTCCGAATCCTCATAATAAGCCCACATAACTCTATTGGCCTTACCCTTAGGCCGCAAAGGACAATCATGGTTAGCGTTGTAAGGACCCTTGTAGTAGAAGCAAAGCTTCTTCCTGCGCAAATCATTAAGAGTCTCACGATCCAAGGGTGCTGCTGATTTTCCCTTTGAATCACTCTTAAAATCATATTTCTCCGTATTTTTATTGAATCCCTTGTTGTCCTTAAATGAAGAAGTATTTCTGGAATTGAACTTGCTAGATGGAGTTGCAAGTTCCATGGTGCGTGCCTTCTTCATCGCTTCCTGTAATGAAAGAGGATCAAATGCTTTGATCCAACCTCTTGTTGATGTGTTTTTCGTGACTGCACCAACGCAGAATAAAGTCGCCAACGGCTACCCTATTCTCTCTTGATCAAAGTATTCCACATGCTAAGATTGCAAGAAAGTTCATGCGTTCAACTCCAAGGTTCTTTTAGTGCGAATAGGCTCAGTTGGCTCGATGTGATTTGCTGGTATTTCAAGGGGACTTACGGAATTGTTCGGCAGCGGAGAAAGGAATTCAAATGCTCAAAAGATTTGTCTATGAAGCGCGGGTTTCCTATCCTAACCAGAAAGTACTGAATGAAATGGGGTAAGGTTTAGAGAGTCTAAATCTATTCTAAGGCATGGGATATGGAGCTCAACTTCAGCAAACTTCAACCGAACTTCGCTTTGCCTCGCATCGGACAGCTTCCACGGAGTCGGTGCACTCTTCAAGGGAGATGACTAAAGATGTTCAAACCACCACTTGACATGAAGATACCATCACAACGACGCATACCATCATTCAAACTGTGATTGAAGTTAGGCTCACAATGTTTCCAGTTGACCACACAAGGCGCATTCACCATCAGCAAACACACTAGTGGTATGGATAGACAAAGTTGCTTAGATCAAACACCACATTCCACAGCTAACAACTACTTGCATGGAATGAAAATTATACTACTTTGAACTAATTTACACTACCATTTGAATCGGAAGGACGAAGAAACCTTGCTAGCTGCTCACAACAAAGATGAAATTCACCATTAATGAAAAACTCTTTTATTGAGAGAGTGTTCACAACAATTTCTTACAAAGTTTTCAAAGGGAAAACTTTCCCTCTTCTTCAAACTACACTATCAATCTATTCTAAGTTACTCTAAGCTATCACCTAGCTATCTCTCTATTCTAATCTCTATTGTCTAACTTCTACTTCTAATTCTACTGTCTCATGAATGTCTCATGAATGTACAAATGAAGGGGGACTCCCCCTTTTATAGATGGCCAAGTCCAACGGACGGCTCAGATTACAATCGACTGGATGGCCCAGATTGTGCCACCTCAGCCCTAAACAAGATTCGCCCTAAAAACCGCCACCAAGAGGAGTGGGGTAATAAATGAGCCATTAATGGCCACCACCCTTCTAGAAGATTCCAATCCAGAGACGCGTTCACACTGTTCTTTTCTTGACTGCAGACTTGATCAAATAAATTCAACTACAAGCACGTTCTCGATTTAACTTCAAGGCGACAACTTCATTCTTCTGCTCGATGATGATTTTCAACACTGATGTTGTTCTTCAACACTTAGCCACTTTTTGGAAACTTTTCTTCCTCCGTGATTCATTATCTTGGACTATTTGCTTCGTTATTCCAAGTCATCATTGCTTAGTCTTCGACGTTCTTCCTGCAAAACAAGCAAGGAGAAGAGTATTAGAACACTTCATAACATAAATTCACTCTACTTACCCGATTTTCACACTCTAACTTCCAAGCGTTCATCATCCTCACTAGCCAACTTTGTGTTCAAATTCTTCATGCCTTAGCCAAATTTCCAACCTATGTTGCATTTTGCCTGGCGCACTTCACTCTGATATTTCATCCAACTTAGACTCGAGGAAAATCCTTTCATCAGGAATTTGATCAAAAATCATCTAGGCGATCACCTTCAAATTCATCTGCCAAATCATTTTATCTTCAACAACATCATTTATTCCTTGCCTTAGAAAAAAATTTAAATTTTCCCTTAGGAAAATTCATTGCTTGAGCACCGATTAAATTCTTCATCTTGAAGGCCTTGGCGAAGTGCAGAAGACTTTAAAATCAACTCCTTGTCGAAGATCTTCAATACCCAGAGGAAAATTTTCTTCAGAACGTGTAGAATTCATGGGTGTACAACGAACGGGTTCATTTAATTTTTTTGAATTTTGAACCTTAGAAAAATATTCTCCCATCAAATTTATTTCCATTTTTCATTTCTGGGCATATTTTCTTGCTCAACTTTGAAAAATTTCTTCAATCTCACGAAGCTGGTACATCCTGACATATCCACAGCCAATTTTACTCATTCCTAAGAGAATTTCATTACCCCTTCAAGTTAGGCGTAATTTTCCTCTAGAGAGGTGGAATTTGTTAACACTTAGAAAAATATTTAAATTCCATCAATATTAGGCATCAGGGGAGAATTTTCCTTAGAAAATTTTCGTTCCTCCATCTTTAGTCACTTTGCCTGTGAAATTTTTTTTTTATCAACACTTAGCACTACTCCTTTTAACACCTCGGGCGCATTTCAATGGGTGGGCTTTGAGTTTTCCATACTTAGATATTTTAAACTTACTCCTCCAGCCTAGGGCGCAAATAACCATGTGAGCTTTCAATTTTGTCAATACTTAGAAAAAAACTTACCCTCTCTTCTTCAAGGCGCTTTGGGAGGGGTCAACTTCAGATTTTTCATACTTGGGAGATTTCTCATGCTTTCTTCCCTCAAGGGCGCATTTGGAGGCATGAGCTTCCAATTTGTTACACTTAGAAAAATTTTATGCCTCTTTGATGCCTGGGGCGCACTTCAGGTGTCCAACTTCAAGTTTGTGATACTCAGAAAATTTCCAAGTCTCCCCATCCCTTTTGGACGCATTTGCATGTGTGAACATCAACTTTAAGTGCTTTAGAGAACTTTCATCTTAACTCCATTGGGTGGGCGCATATGAGAGGTCAATCTTTCATTTTGCAACACTTAGAGAAACTTTGCTAGAGTCACCTCAGAGCCAAGGCGCATTTGACCCTCTCTACCTCAAATTTTATATACTTAGAAAATTTTCCAAGCTTCTCATCTTCCATTCTCCTTCAAGGGCGCATTTTGAAGTGTGAGCCTCCAATTTTGGATACTTAGAAGATTTTTGGAACCTCTTCAAGCTTGGGCGCATTTTAGATGGCTTACTTCAAATTTTATGCCTTAGAACATTTCTAGGCCCTCTCCTCCAGCCTGGGCTCAAATGGAGGGGTCT
Organism: Sequoia sempervirens; assembly: GCA_007258455.2. Lineage (NCBI taxonomy): Eukaryota > Viridiplantae > Streptophyta > Pinopsida > Cupressales > Cupressaceae > Sequoia > Sequoia sempervirens. The sequence continues at coordinate 40,416 of VDFB02303247.1, forward strand.
CCTTCAAATTTCACAGAGTTAGAAAATTTTCCAACCTCCTCTCACTTCAAGGGCGCATCTAGAGGTAGCTACTTCCATTTTGTGAAACTTAGAAAATTTTCAATTTCCTCTTCTCTTTCCAGGCGCATATGGAGGGTCCTTCAAATTTTCTTGCCTTAGAAATTTTTTTGGAGTCCTCTTCAAAGTTAGGCGCATCTAGCACTTTGAGGTTTCACTTTATCAACACTTAGAAGATTTTACCTCCTCCACTCCAGCTTGAGGCGCATTTCCCAAGGTGAGCATCAAGTTTTAATGCCTGAGTAAAATTTCACCTCCACTTCCAAGTGAAGGTGCATTTACCTAGTCAAGCTTCTAGTTTTCAAACACTTAGCATTTTACAATCACCTCCTTCTTGTCTTGGGCGCAATTCCACCCCTAAGCTTTCATTTTTCATGACTTAGAATTTTTTTTCTTGCACCTCCTTTCATGAGGGGCGCATTTTAGACCCTGTGCTTTGAGTTCAAAAGCCTTAGAATATTTTATACTCTTCCCATGACCTTGGGCGCAAACAGGAGGGTGGTCTTCAAATTTGAATGCCTTAGACAATTTTCCCTCAACCTTCCACAAGTCAAGGCGCATTTGCCAGGTGGTACTTCAAATTTGTAACACTTAGTAAATTTTCACCTCCTCCTCCTTAGGCTAGGGCGCATCTGGGGTCATCTACTTCCAGTTTAGTAGTCTTGAACAAATTTCGTGTCATATCTTCTCAAGCTTGGGCGCATTTAGGCCTGTGAGCTTCCAATTTTCCAGACTTAGGAGCATTTTCATCTGTCTTCTCCCCTTTTAAAGCGAATTTGGATGCTGGACTTGAAAATTTATCAGTTTTAGCGAATTTCATGCTCTTTGCCAGATTTAGGGTGATTCGTTCATGCTGACGCTGGCTTGCCCTAACTTTCTATTTTTAGAAAGTTTCGCAAATTTTGAATTTCAAGCTAATTTCAAGCTCCAAAAAGGCTGGATTTTGCTTTGTTCTGAACCTCGGGATGTGTTTGTACTACTGATGCCTGATATTTTCCTGTACCTTCTATTTTTAGCAACTGCTCAAAATGTCTTCAAATCTCACGTGCTGAATGCCTGAAATGTGGTGGTCGTGGCTGGATGTTGTTTCTGTGTGAATATCGTGTTCTTCCCTTGATTTTAGGAAACCCTAATTTCTCTGCCCCGGCCTGCTAAAAATAGCAATTATCTGATTCTTCATCCTCTACAACTCCGTTTGATCTGAAATTCGTGCCATAGGGTCTTCATCACTTGCTTGACTTGTACCTGTTGATGCCTTGCGCTGACCTGCTATTTATAGCATGTTTCTGGAGGTGGCTTACTATTTATAGTAACTGTTTGCTTCTGAGGCTTCCACAACTCCGTTTGACTTGAAATTCGAATGATGCGCTCCTCACCACGTGACCTGCCTGCTGACATCAGCGCCTGCTGCTGACTTTCTATTTTTAACCTGTTTCTGGAATGACTTACTATAAATAGTAAGTACTCCGTTTGCCTTCAAATTTTACCAGTAGACTCCTTGAAAGATACGATCGCAGCTGGGTTTACAACTGCTCAAAAATCTACATTTTACTCCTCTTTGGGTCCCTAAGCCGAAACCCTAATTCACGCATGTATCAAACGATCTCCGCTTTGTTTTCGCTACGATTACATTTCGATTCTCGAATCACCGGGAAGGGTCATTGGACGACTTAAAATAGTAAGTTCCATCGAAAGTGATTATCTCCACAGATGTCATACCATCATGGCTCTCGAAAACCCACCGTGAATCATCCGACATGCAAAAGAAACCCTGACATGCAAACCCTAAAAATAGCCTCGGAAGACTGAATTCTGAAAGTTGTCGTCTCGCTTTGCATGTTATACCATTGCGAAGGTCTTGAAAAACCCAGAAGGAATATGCAGACATGCGTTGAAAAATTCTTCGTTTAAGCCTTGAAATCTGCTCTGGAAGCTAGACTGCTAAAAATAGTAAGTTGCCCGTTTTAGCTAAAATTTTGCACACGAGCACCTTGATGTGCTCTGGACGCAGTGTGATTGTCGGAATCTCAAAAATGTTGAAGGATTGCCTGTAATTGCACACTTACTAAAAATAGTAAGTTGCCAGAATTCAATGAAATTTTAGTGAAAGCCTGCTGGAAGCACACTGACAACAGTGTTAGTCTCAATTTTCAAGTTATTCATCTCGTTTAACTTCGGGTTGACCAGAAAGATAGAAACCCTAATTTTATAGACTTAGCCAAAATTTCAATTCAGACGGGCACATGCCGAACAGACAGTAGAAAAGAGAGACAATGACAAAACGACCCAAAAGCAAAGCCAACATTAGGGGGTCCCCATTTGCAATGGGGCGATGTGTGAAAAAGGTCACAACACCTCTCAATGGTTCCAATAATCCCTCCACGAAGAGCACAACTAGACGCCTCTCTGATATGTTGGGAACCATCACGGACAACCGCTGGAAGTCTCCTATGTAGGACTCCAAACTACCAACCTGTCTCAACTGGGCCAAATCTCTGAAGTAAGACTCAGGATCCTTCTTGTCGAATCGTTCCACCAATTTGTCCACGAACTCCTGGTAAGTGGTGATACGATCATGCTGGAGTGTCACCATCCCATGATGCCACCAGTCATAAGTTGCCCCCTCAAGATGCAATGTAGCATATCTAATAGCATCCTCCTCAACCATGGGACGCAATGTAAGGAAGGTATCCAGTTTACTAATCCAAGCCTGTGCTGTAACCTTGCCGCTACCGTCAAACATAGCTAAAGTGAGCCTGTTTGTGGCGTGCTTCAGGTCACCATTATGATGTCTAGGCCTCCAATCCTGCCTGTTCCTGTAATGCTCTCTCCTCTGTGTGAGAAATATGTCAAAAGTAAGTCTCTCTCTGACCTCTGGGGTCAGTAACTCCCACTCATTGTTCGCTGCCAAAAGAGTATTAGCGAACACTCCCTCAGGCTCCTAATCTGCAATAGCCTCATCAGGCTCCTGTCTCACAAAAGTAGGGCGGGTAGGCCTATCTGCCGTACGTGAAACAGTCCTGGGTATCCTCTGTAAACCTGCATCACTCCTGTTTGCATCATGACGTGGTGATGGTCTCCTAGGCGAACCAATCCTCTGTATCGCCGTGGTCAATTGCTGTAATACATCAGCTACCTGCTGCTGACCTATCCGAAGATCTCTAAGAGTTTGTCTGACCTCTGCATCATCATCCCTAGGATCTCGAGGAATTTTTGTTCTGTCAGCCATGGTACCCGGCTGCCTGTTCAATCCCCGTTCCCTGTCAAACAAAGCTCTCCTGCGAGTGTAATATCTGTGAGGCCCAACCTCCTGTGGCTGCATATGAATCCCAAACCCTCAGGCTGCCAGGAAACCACTCTGATACCACTATGAAGAACCCTGCTAGTTCAACTTCAACCCTGATGCTCAACTGATTGCTTTTTTTTGTGTTTTGAAGGTTTTTGATTTTTGGGGTTTTTACATATAAAGAATATAATGCGATTTTTGAAAGAAATACTTCTAAAATCTTTAATAAATACAATAAGGTAAAAACTAAAGCATATAGATTCCTGAATCGCTAGCAAAGGGGTATATTATTCTTTCTCAGTGATTACAATACTGAAACCCTAACATGCAGACAAAAAGGCAAAGCAAATTTGCATTATTTAAAAACCTGATTTGTTGATTGCAGCCGCCCCAAAATGATGAAGAATTAATACGGCCAACATCAAATGGCATTTCTCCAGCCTCGAAATCCATGCAGACTGACCCAGAGTGCAAGGCGTCCCATCTGGTGAAGAAAGAAAGCCAAAAGAAAAGGCGTCCAGGCTATAATGAAAAGTACGGCCCTCTAGATGATTGGTACGGCCTTCAAACAGCAGCAATAAAATTCGTACCACCTTGGGAAGTGTGCCAGATGTCTGAGAACTGATGGCAAATGGAAAGATTCTTCTCTGGAAAGGAATCGGCCCAATTACTGAATAGAAAGAAACTCACAGTAAGATCTGTAATAACCTCTGAATGAAGTTATTCAACTGCAGGCAATAAATCAACTGATATTTCACAGCCTCTAAACTGCAAACACTGAAGATGGCTCGTTCTTCAATGCAAAAGACAACTGAAACCCTTGGCTTCGTTCTCTGAAGAAGGAATAGGCTAAAATCGATTTTCATAACATAATGATCAATTCTTCTCAAAGGAAAACTTATATCTTCTCACTTAGGTCGACTTCCTTCAAAAAAGCATCATTTAAATAAACTTTAAATTTCTCTTTTAATTTTCCAATAGTTTGGACGCCCTTTTAATTATAATTAATAATTAAAAAGTGGCCCCTTCTTCATGATGGTCGACCCCTTCCATAAAGTCACTTAAGTTATAATATTTAATTATATCATAACTTAATAATATAAGCTTCAATTTAATTAATATTTATTTTGGCAAATAAATATTAATATCTCTCTCAAAATAAGTCCAATTGACGAACCATCTGAAGTCGGATGATAAGTGACTGAATCTGCATATGACCAGACCATACTGCTAAAAATAGCAGGGGTGCTCCGCTGCGTGCCTCCACTTACTAAAAATAGTAAGTCAAGCAAATGATGTCCGAAAGACCCCGAACGAAAGCCAAACTAAATGATTCTGATAACTGAAGCCAAGCCATGCCTCAACAAGGCCCTCCATCCACCCTATCAGCCTACGAGGTCCACATAATAGGCTAATCTCAAGAGCTGAGAGATGTCAACTGGAAGGGGACATTACATGCATGTCTGGTGCAGTTTTCTGGGCTTTTGGAGAGCTTCAGAATGGTGTGACATGCATTTCAATATGACAACATTTTCTGAAACTTGCTACTTTTAGCCAGTACATTGGAGTTTCGAGATTTGGATTGCGGATTCTTTCTGGGTTTTCAGAGAGCTTCGCAATGATATAGCATGCAAGTGAGTTGAGCAACTTTTCAAAATTTACTATTTTTAGTAAGTTCTATTTTTGGCAGTTCTTAGGTTGGCAGCAGTTCAGTGAGCTTTCTACTTCAAGCAGGGCAGTTGAGTATTTCTGGATTTGGCTTTCTGAGATGCATTTTGAATAAATCATTTAATTATTATATTGTGTTTTTGACCCCTTGGCCTAGCACAAAGACTTAAAGTTGTTTTAAAACGAGGCCATTGAGGGTGGACACCACATGAGGTGAAAACAATTAAGTTTTCTAAGTTTATTATTTCTCTTGGGATTTGGACGCCTCATTTAAGGAGTAATAAATATATTTTAAATGTTTTAATGTCTCCTTGGTGTTTGGATGCAAAAATGAGAAGGGAGAAGAGGATTTTGAAAATTAAAATATTTATTATTTGCTTGGGCGTTCTTTGGAGGGGAAAGGATGGAAATTCAATAGTCACCAATTCTATAAAAGTAGGCCATTGCTCATTCATTTGGCATCCATTGTTAATTGTATCAAAATGTTGTTGGATTGAATTCAGAACTCGGCTAAGGGGGAGCTTAGCTATCTACACCATTCTTCGGGGCTGAAACTATGGTTCCCTAGATGGTTGATTGAGAGTGTGTTTCATTCAAAAGTACATATTGAGTTCATTGTGGAGATTTTGGTGAAGATTTCATGTTTTATGGTTGTTGGTTCATCATTTGCTGAAGGAGAAATTCATTAACAGCTTTCATGGTGATTTATTTTTGATTGTGGGTATTGGCTCAAACTCTTTCTATGCTTGAGGCGACCCTATCTATGCAATTTCAGAATTTATGGTGAAGAATTGGATTTTATCTTGAAGTTCACCCCCTAGGAAGGCTGTGCCATTGTTGGGCTTGCATTGGAATGCGTGCACAATTAATATTCAAAGTTTTGCTACCATTTCAGAGATGGGAATTGGGTGCCTTGCTCCCTAGAAGCTGTTGCAATCACTTTCAATTCATTTGGAGGAGTTTGGTTGAATTGGTGAGCATTTTTGGTGTTTCATAGATTGCTGTTACAAAATTTCAGTTTGCTGTTTGTCATATCAGATTTATATCAGTTCAGATTTTGGGGTTGTATTTTCAATATTTGAGAGATTATAAGTGTGGGAAACTATCGTCTATCATTGTGCTTTGTTAATATTGTAAACAATTGTAATTTTGCAGTTATTTTGATATTGTAAGACTGTAAACAGTAGTACTGTTCCAGTCATGTAATTGCTGCATTTACTAGTGTTAATTGTTCACATATTGTAACCCCTGGATGGTTTACCGCCAATGTGGAGAAAAGAATAATTACGTCTCTCATATCTCACCCACTGTTTAGTGGTGAATCCCCACTGCTGAGTGGATGCCTACTGTAAAGTGGATGAATTATTCATTGTTGTAATCTTTTTTCCCCCCACTGAACAAGTGGTTGTGTGGATTCCTTATGGTCAGTTCTCCGCCTGCTTCATATCAGTATTGTTCATTTTTTCAGTTTGGTTGCTAACGACCCCTTCCCATATGCTATCACCTCGCCTCACAAAGGATCTTGGTGAACATTCTTGGCGAAGGTTACATTCAGTCTAATTATCCTTTGGAAGCTAACGCTAACCAATTGGCATAGTGTTGGCTTGTGTTGTGAAAATTCAAAGAAAAAATTGGTTGGCATATTTCAGTGGTATCAGAGCAGAAGATCCTGCCATCCTATGGATCAATGCTTCATGTTTAGGCAGATGAGTGACAGAGATCTCCGATACTCACCTAAAAATCAAAACAAATTCTAGTTTAGCTCCTTGTGGGTTCCCAAAGTTGGCACAAATTCATTAAGTATTGAGTTCAGTTTAGAAGTTGGCAATTAGGCATGGCGAATGAAGAAGAGATGAAGTTGGCAGAGACTCTCTATATGGCTGGAAAAAGACTTGACAAAGAATTTCAGTCAAGGGAAAATGAAGATAACATTCTTCATTTGTTAGAACAATGTTTGAGACAAGTGAAGCAATCACCTTCCGAGGAGATGCAGCTTGCATTAGCACCTGTAGTAACCTTTCTGAATCAGCCCTATTGGCTGAGGCATCCAGATGAAGAATCCAAGTTGCTGATTTCTTCTTGCTTCATGGAAGTGATAAGGATTTTGGAACCACAATTACCCTATGATGAAGAAACCATGAAGATCATATTAAATATGATAGTGGAGAGTTTTCAAGATTTGGATGAAACTGGGAGTGGTTTGTTTTCAAGAATTGTTGTTGTTTTAAAGACATTTTCAGAAGTAAGAACTTGCATCCTTCTGATAGAATTGGAGATGGAAAATCAAATTTACCATTTGTTTGATTATCTCTTCACTTCGACTTGGAGTGACCAGGAAGAGGGGGTGTTTGCAGCTATTAAGAATGTTCTAATTGACACCATCAAATAAGTTGATACTCTTCCCAAAAGTGTCCAATCCCTTCTCAAGAATGCTTATGAGCGTGAAGAGCATATTTCTCCCACTGCTGATTTGTTAGTTAATGAAATTTTCAGCCAGTGTGAAGAAAAGTTGAAACCATTTTTGGAGAAGACTGTTGAGAACGAGGAGATTTCTGAAGCTGGGGAGGGGAATGAAAGTTGGAATCCCTTTGAATTCATAGCAAATGTTCAGAGGGCATCTACGGATTTGCTCTCGTCCATGCATTCAATAGAAGAAAGCCATATGTCCACAGCAGTTCTTGAAACAAATGAAGAATCCAGGAATTCTATAGAAGAATGTAATGTGACTAAAGAAGCCACAAATGCAGATCCGAATGAAGGAGTAGTTCAGTTAGAAGAAGATACTTGTTCGACCAGTGAGCTGCTTCTTCACAATTCCAGAGAATGTTGGTTTGAAAAACAAGCCAAAGAGGAGAAAGAGAATGAGGAAGCAGCAATCTCTTCCCACTAAAAAGCTGATTTGACCGACTTCCTTGAATCTTGTGTAGAAGACAACATGAAAGGAGAAGTTTCTAGTAGTTATAAGGCAGATTTCTCTTCACCTGAAGTCAAGCTAAGGAAGAGAGTTAAGGAATTGGAAGGCACTATGGATGGGATGATGAAGAGTGTCCATCACATGCGTGAAAATTTGAAGAGTACAACTCAAACGATCTTTGAAACCTTTATCCATCAAAGTTGTTCTACATCATCTCAGCTAGCATATGAAGATTGCAGCTCAAGTTCACAGACTAATGAAAATGGAATTCAAGTTTTTTCAAATCTTGATGGAATTCATCGGCATGTTGAAAATCTGATTTATGAAGTGCCAAGAGGAGAAGATGTATGTTGCATTTCCATTGCTGATATGAAGTCCATAAAGTTTTCCTTGGAGGAAATTAAATCTAGTCTTTTGCACATCATTCGTGACAAAGACAAAGTGGAATTTTTGACAAGGCATTGGAGTGGAACGAGCTTACCAAAGCCAAGTTGCAAGAAGTGCATGAGACTCTAATTGAAGTAGAGAATCAGATTTCTGCTGTTCAATATTCATGGGAGCAAGAAAACAAGGGAAGAGCAAAGGAGCTTCAAGTAATTCTTGATGAACTTGATCTCATACAAGAAACATATGATTTGGAACGTTGTCCAGAGAGATCAAAGCATTCAAATTATCATCAACAAGTCTTTCAGGCTTTTGACAATCTCTTGTATGAAGAAGGTGCTAGTAGGATTTATGTAAATCTTGTTTTTGAAAATGATGAAGGAAGTACTTCAGAAATTACTGAAGGAGGAAATTTTAGTTTGTCTTCCAGCATTGAGAGTTGATACATGAGTTGCATGAAGCTGAATCTACTGCCGCTCCTAGTGTATCCATTCAGCACGGAATGGTAACCCTTGGATCACATAGAAATGAAGACATTCTTATTGTTGATCAACAAGGAGTTGATTGGCGTGTTGATGAGGATTTTATTCATTATTTGATGAGGATGCTTGTGAGGCTCTTGTCAGATTTTAGTACGTCACCACCTTCTCTGAGAGTAATTGATTTTAGAATTGTATTTGATGAAGGCTTCATGGAATCTTTCCGGCAAATCATGTCACAACATTCTGGATTCAATCTCTTCAACGAACATAGGTTGGTTGAATACTTCTTGGAATTTCAAGAAGCGGCAATTCAAATGGTACAAGCAAATCAGAGGATTCAGGTGAGAGCAGTTCTTCGTCTGAGAAGTGGTTCTTCATTACTGTTGGTTTGCGATCCTGGCATTACTGGGCAAGAAGGTAATACTGAAAATTCTAAAGGGGATAAACCAGCACATTGTATTCAGAATGTAGTTATGATCATTTGCTTTTCTGTTGGGAAATGTCTCTAGTTGAAAAATAGTATTTGGGATTCCAAGTATATTTGTGTGAAGATTAGTATGCATAAAAAGAAGGTTTGTTGCATATATAAGTTCAAAAATTTCAGTTCTA
>VDFB02303248.1:0-31053 GCA_007258455.2 Sequoia sempervirens
AAAGAATATGTAAAGATCATAGTTTGTAGTCAATAGTTGTAATCAATGTTTAGATTTAAAATATTTACTAAACAATAATTATTTTATTAAAATAGGTAGCAAAGAATTGACATAAATAAATCTTATTAACAATTATTCTATCAAACAAATATAAATAAATCTTCTACATTCTTGTTAGAAGATATGAGAGTTCATATTCAATATAAAGTCTCCATATTAAAAAGATGCATATTAATTGTTCCATATACGTAAATATAAAAAAGTTGTATATAAATTGTCTGAGTATGATAAAAGATGCATAATGTTCCAAATACGTAATAAATATAAAAAGTTGTATATAGAATTGTCACAAATACACAAGAAATTGTTATCTTAAAATAATATTATAATACAAATATATATAATCCTTTAATGACATAATGGTGTCAATTGTTCCATCAAACAAATGTAAATGTCACATGTCTTATCCTCATTAACATAGCATCTTCAAAATTAAATATTTGATGTCCAACATCTAGTCATTTCTCCCATGATTTCTTCAAGCATTGCATCAAATCTATAAAGGTTCATCTAAGATGTTAAAAAAATAATTTGAGGGGTAAAACTTAACAAGAATACATAAATGCATCCAAACTTGTGACTATAATTCAGAATTTTAAAATCATCAGGCCATTCATTCATTCCTCCATCTTACATGCTCATTCATAACTATTGAATATCATTCAATCAAATGAATGTGTTTAAATCACCAACAAGTTTACTTTACTCAATGACATGGCTACAAATATGTCATCTTTCCTACTATATTTTTTCTACATTGAACCTATATAGAAATTTTCTACAAATTTCATATATTGAAATATAGTTTTTGCAACTTGCTATCTACCACATCATTATCAACAAGCTATTATAGCACATTTCCAATATGTAAATAACATTATAGTTTTATATTATACCTGCCACAAAAATTTCAAATACAAGTTTAGATTATACTAGTCACCCATTTCCTTTGATTTACGTTTCCTTCATTTCATATCTATAGTTGCTTTTAATATATATATAGATAGCATATTCAAATTATATTTCTATACATACAAGTGATCTCACAATAGTGTGTCCCATTTTTTGGTCAAAGTGGGACATTGAAATACACATTTTTAACTAGAATGTTAAGACTTTGAAGATGATGTGAGCTAGTAATTTTTAAGATTTCTTATGTAGATTCTAATTTATTTATTTTTCAAATAAATTAAAATATTAGTTGAATTTTTTTTTAACTTAAGTTTGAATAACTTATTTTGTATAATTAAAAATAAATGGTATTTATTTCATAATCCATACATTTTTACAAAAAATAAAAAATTATAACATAGTTTTTTAACACCAATATTCTGAGCCACATATATTTTTCATAATTTTTGATTTTTATATTATATTAAATATATAAAGAAATTGTGAAATAATTATAAATTAGACACGGTTTATTTCATAATGCCTAACATTTTTTTTATATAATAATACCAATACCTTATAAACAAATAAATTTTAGATGCTTTATCTATTTTTATTATTTTTCAATGCTTGTTGAATAGAAACTTTGATGATCATTGAAAAGTCCATATTTTAAAATTACAAAATAAATATAATAATCAAACTAAATATAATCAAAATTATACTTTTTAGAAAATTTACTTCAAGGGCTATGATTCTACAAATTACCATGTCATGTTTGTTGGTCCAACACAAGGTTGAAAATATTTAGAAACTAAGGGAAGAGGGTCTATCTAGCACCTTCATTTGAAGCACCTTTGAATGAAAGTACATTCAAATAAAGATATGAAAATACATTTTGTTTGAAAGTTCTTTTAGTGAACAAAAAAATTAAATTATTTTCAAGTTTTATCACCTTCATTCGAAGGTGCTAAAGTCACCCCCACAAACAAAAACTGTATAAATAGAACATAATTTATTGCAAATATTAAAAAACAAATTGTATTTACAATTTTTAGATTTTTGCAAGAGTAAATATGTTGAAAAACAATTATGATTTTTTAAAGATTTTTGACGAAATATTTAGTAAATATTTTAGCACATGTTTTTATTGAAAGAAGAGATTGAAAATGAAGAATAAGAAATAACAAAACTATGCATCATATTCAAGAGAAAGGATGCGAAATTAAATGAAAAAATGATAGAAATATATTTTGAAAAGGCATGTTTTAAAATTGTATAAATTATGTCAAAAATATTATATTTGTTAAAAATTAGTTTATATTTAAATCTCTTCATCTGATAAAAAATAACATGAAACAAAGATATAACATGTCATGAATTGGAATCACTTGTGTTTGTCTCTATTGTCAAAGAATTTAGATGCATAATTATGCTCTATCTTGTATAATTTGTTTTTTAATGTTTATTCTTCCTTAAGGATGCAAAGGTTAACTAAGTTGTATTAGCTTACCCTTGTATAATATTCTATGACAACAAAGCCTCATTTTTTACCTCAGATACATTTTCTTTCATCAATCCTACCTATTTTACAAATTCTCTTGTCATGAATTCCATCTAAAATCTATAAGGGTTGAACTATAGATAGTTAATGGTATAACTGGATTCTTTCAATGATGTAACTTATATCAATAAGCCTCTACAAGTTTGAGATCTAATTTTAGGTGTACATCTTTATTAAATAATCATGATAAATATGGTTTATGTACATTATTAATGAACCGCTCTATAAAATATTAAGCTTGATCTAGACTTGTGCTAAATAATATTAGATTGAACTTATAAGTTTATTTATTTATTCAAATCTAATATATTGGTGTTTTGAATGAACTCTTACTATAGATGTATAGAAATTAATGGTTGAGTTTTGCAATTGACTTACTTATTTGGTAGGCCCAAAACATATATCTTACTACAACCTAAGATCCATTGTTATCAAGTAATACTTAGTAACACGAGGAATTAATTATGTTATATTTAGGTGACATTTGATTAATGCATATTTAATTGCATAGTTTAATGACATTTGATTAATGTAAGGGCTTTAGTACTAGCCACATAAATAAGACTAGTTAAGTGACACTTGTCTCTACATAGATTCAGTAGATCAAATGATACGAAAATCTAAATTATATAGCAAGTTAGATGAATAGATCTATGGCTCAAGTATGTATTAAATTTCATAAATCAAAGTCAGCTGATCAAAGAAGTTAGGTACAACACCTATAATGAAGTAAAATCTTAATTAGATCTGCTACGACTTCCGAGGCTTAGGCGCCATACCGGTTAGCGGAGGAGAATGAATCTCGGAGTTTGCTCGAGGTCTTGGAGTTCGACTCAGAGGCGAGTTCCAACGATCTGCTTGGTCTAGCGGGAGAGATGAATGCATCTCCAAGGGGATTAGTCTCACCAGCTTCGCCTCAATTACCCAAAGATATCTGGGGCCTTTCTTTGGTGAGGGATACCACAGTAATAAAAAAAAAAAAAAAAAATCTACTTTACGACCTAACATTTAAAGTTTGATTTGTTATTTAATTTACATGGAACTTCTAGATACAACATTAACATATATGCTTTCCTCACTTCCACGTATTACATGTGGAATTACATCCTGCCAGGGAAATGAAGTGAAGAGGACCATGTCTCCACAACGAAAGCAAGGGAAACTTCTACAATTTTTTATTTAATTATGATTAATGACAACTAAGACATCAATATATTCGGTTGTCAATTTCAACTAAGGCTTAAATCAATATAGTAAATTACATTATTTTTGTTTTTTCTCGGGAAGCGTACTGTTTGACATGTGCAGAAAGAAGAAAATTTTAAGAGAAAACTGTAATTTATGGGGCCATCATTAATAGCCGGCGACAATTTACCTAATTGATTGCTGAGCTTCTCCGTTCCCATGGCTGACTTTCTCAGAGCATGCATTAAGCTTACCACTGCTATAAATATTTGGTGAATAGTAAAGTTCTCTTGCTTGAAAGTAGTAGCTCTATATTTTAGAGCTTCATAAAGGTTTTTTGTCAAATTTTTAGAACAATTTTTTCATGCAAGCTTGTTTTAATTGTAAGTTATATTATTTTAGTTTATTTTTTCAATTGATTAGTTAAAGATTTGTAAGGAATTCATTTAAGAAGAAAATTAGATTAAAAAATGGTAAGATTAATCAAATTACATATTAAAGAAGGAAACAACAATTTAAAGACATCTAATTGAAATATAAACATCAACACACTTTTAAACTATGTAAACTACCTCAAATTGTTACAAGCCATGCAACTATCCATCACCATTCAAATCACCACTCCCTTACTCTCTCACTCCCTTACTCCCTTACTCTCTGTCACCAAAAGACCACTCCCAAGGTCCATCCTAGGCTTGAAAAATAGGCATAAAGGGAAATAAATAAACACCCTAAACAAACATAAATGGGGTAACAAATACACCACCTCCTCTTATTTTGATTCTTCAGAGTCGACGCACCACAAAACTACAACCAGACTTCAAGAGAATTTAGTACCAGGCATAATTTCCAGTGGAAGGCATCTCATGCTCACATATCTCAAATCTGCAGGAAACTTGGGCAGCCAATTCCAAGACCGTGTGCTTACATCAAACACAAGTATTTCTATGCTCTCGTGGGCTCTGAAACAGATCTTATCTCCCACTCCCACGCATTCAAACCAATTTGATTTCGAGCTCCTCCTAAATTCCTCACACACAGAATCGGGCATTTTCCCAATCTCTTCCCACTTATAGTCCTCCTTGGCCGTCCTGTGAAAAACTAACTCCCACATAACTATGCCTTTCAAACAGTGGTTATCTTCAATTGCCCCAACACCAAACACACCAGTCTTACAACAAACAAGCCGAACCCACAAATTGTTTTCATCTGCTGTGGGCATAGCCATGACTGAAGTGATGCCCTGTTCAATATTGTAGACCAATATGCTGCCATTGGCATTCATACTGAACAAAGAGCCTTTGAAGAAAAACATGTCTTCGTTTCTTATAACCACATCAGGAATGGTGCCTGCAACTTTCCATGACTTGGTCTTCGAGTTATACTCTTCCACTTCAACTTGATCCGTTCTGCTCATGCCCACCACCATGACTGTGTACCCATCCTTCTTATTCCCCTCTGGTAAAATTGCCTTGGCCATAATTCTACTCACAGAAGCCATTTCTGGCAGTGTGGAGTACGTTTGGCTAAAAGGATTGCAAACACACAGCGTTAGAGAATTATAGCCAAACCAGAAATTGGCACTAATGTCTGCCAAGAGCAGCCCAGAAGCAGATCCTCTGAAATTGATGGGGTTAACATGAGGTATGAAAGATAAAGAAATGGTTCGCCAAGTGTGGGTGAAGAAGGAATAGAGTAGCGAAAGCAGTTGGGTGTTGGAGGAACAAAGAATGAGAAATGGCTGGCTATTTCTAGCTATGGAATTGAAATATTGTGATGAGAAGAGAGTATTCCATCTCTTGCAAACAGACCTGAAACGGAAGAAGCAGTCCACTGGTAAGCATTCCAGTATCCTCTCCATCAAATGTTCAGGCAAATCCGACCACATTGTTTCCTTACAAATTCTGGGAGCACCCATTTTCATAGCTAGAGAAAATAATACCAAATAGAGATGGCCAAATATTTATAGCAAATGGGCAAAAAACCTGAAAATCGCAAGCATGAAAATCATGGTCAAAGAGAGCCAACCATGGCGGTGTGGAATTTTGTGTCAATGCACCTTTGCTTACGATAAGAGAGGGATCCACAAATAAATTCCATTTTTTTTTACAGGAGGTTTGTTTGACAAATTCATTAAAGCTGACAGTAAAGGTGCCCGGGCGATTAAATTATAGTTTCCTCGTCCAAATTTTCTTTCCAGAAACACAAGTATTTAATAATGTGTGCGATAGTATCTGGTATTTGGTATTTGTCATTCCCAAATAAGGTGTCAAACAAAGAGAGTTTTGACTACGGAGATATTCTTTCCGAAGCAATCTGATACGATGAACACGCTTTCCCTGAAAGTAAAAATAATCAAATAAAAGTATTGGAAGGTTCCGTTGAGATATATCCTCTCACATCATTTGAAATTATAAAATTAAATATTTAGAGAATAAAATGTTTGTTATGGATTATTTTTTATTGAGAAAATTTATTATATTAATAAAAGAAAAGAATTTACAAGAATGTAGAAGTGTTTTGAGGAGGTACATTCCAACCAAAAGAGACAATAATATAAAAAATAGAGCACATATTAGTAAGATAGCTGAAAAAAGCTATTTAAGGATAGTGTACAGTTTACAAGAGAATCACTTTTCTCTAAGAGAGTTGTACATTTTCTTTCGTAATGATATTAAACATTGAGAGTAGAGGTCCATTATGCTTTTTAGCAATCGTTGCCAGTTGAAATTGAACTTTGGATAGTTGGGTTTGAAGCTCTGAGATGCTACTGTGTTTCTCCTTCATAGCTTTAGCAAGAGTTGATTGCTGCAAAATAATATTAGAGAATAAACCATATATGATCACTTCTATAAGAGGAAAAGCATTAGAAAAAATAGATTTACATCTGAGCAACCAAATATATTGAAGGATACATTGACGAAAAGATTCTGAAACAATATTCTAAGAACATTGCAGCCCTAAAAGAGTTGCTTTCCATTTTAATTTGTTGTTAAACATATCAGGAATAAGAGTCATAATTGTTTTCCAAATTAATTGTGAGTGTTTGCATGACCAAAAGGCATGTTTGATGGTTTCTAACTTGTGACAAATAAGGACATTTGGTGGGTTGATTACGTAGAAAGGTGAGGCATTCTCCCATAACAATTTTGTAATGAATAATCTTCCATGCTAAAAATTGAGCTTTGGCCTCATCTTCTGATTTCCAAATAGTAGTGCTCAGGCTGAACCATTTGGACTTTAACCATTTTAGATTCCATTTCAGATTTAATCTAAGATGAATTTGAATTGGAGGAAGGATAAATTAAGATAAGTAAGTTTGAGAGGAAAATTTTCAATATTATAGCTTGGAAACCACCTCCAATCCTTGAAAAAATTACAAGAAATAGGAGTACACAATTTTAGTTGCAACTTTAAAAGAACATCTTACACCTTGTGAATGTCATTGATAAGAGAATTGAACAGCTTGCATTCTTGCTTAAGTTGCATGTCACTTTTCCAAGTTAGAGTCGTGAATTCCCAAAAGTCCTTGAATTCTCAATGCCTTTTTTGACTAAGAGTTTGCTATGCAATTGAGAGATGATTGCTAAAGGTTGCTGATGAAAGCGTATCAATCTATTCCACCAAATAGATGAAGTAGCAAAACTCATGCCATGAATAAGATCTTGTCCTTTCCATTCAAGAAGAGGAGAAACATGTTGCCAAGCTTTCTATCTGCTTAAAAATTGTTTGGATACTTGAGGTTTGAAGTATTTAGCCATTAGGATTTTATGTTTCCACCCAACCTTTTTCCAAGCATTATTGGCTTTGGTTGGCAATTATGTGCCTAACAAGAGATTTCCATGGTGTTGCTCCATTAAGAGATCCAGTAATCCATTTAGCAATGAGGCAGACCCCTTGTGTGAGGGGATCAATTACTCCTAAACCCCCTTTGTTTTTGGGTTGGATGCAATATAACCATGAAGTAATTGGAAGACCTTTTTTATTATTGCATTGTCCCCATAGAAACCCTCTGATTAACTAAGTTAGATGATTATAATTTATTTTGGAAGGAAGTAACATGATGCGATGTAAACATGACCAGCTATGAGGATTTTTTTGGAAATTTGAATGCGTCCAACCATAGATAAAAAATTTTTGGACCAAAGTTGGAGCTTACTTTTTACTTTATTGATGAACCATTTCCACATTTCAGATAGTGAAACTCCTATTCTAAAGGGAAAGCTCAAGTATCTTGAAATCCATCAAGAATAATTTGGTCTTCCAATTGCTTCATGGTTATATTGGAAGCAATTGGTATCTTGAAAATAATTTTAAAGGGTAAAAACCAACAAGAATACTTAAATGCATCCAAACTTGTGACCATAATTAAAGAATTTTAAAATCTATCAAATCCATTCATTCATTCCTCCACCTTACATGCTCATTCATAACTATTGAATATCATTCAATCAAATGAATGTGTTTAAATCACCAAAAAATACTTTACTCAATGAAATGGCTACAAATATATAACTTTTTCTACTATATTTTTTCTACATTGAACACATATAGAAATTTTCTACAAATTTCATATATAGAAATATAGTTTTTGCAACTTTTTATCTACCACATCATTATCAACAAGCTATTATAACACATTTCTAATATGTTAAATGCCATTATAATTTTATATTATGCGTGTCACAAAAATTTTAAATGCAAGTTTAGATTATACTAGTCATCCATTTCCTTTGGTTTATGTTTCCTTCATTTCATATCTATAGTTGCTTGTAATTACTATATATATTGCTTATTAAAATTATATTTATATACATACAAGTGATCTCACAATATTGTGTTCTACTTTTTGGTCAAAGTGGGACATTGAAATACACATTTTTAACTAGAAGTTGTTAAGAATTTGAAGATGATGTGAGCTAGTAATTTTCTAGATTTCATATGTAGATTCTAAATATATTTTTTTCAAATAAATTAAAATATTATTTGCATTTTTTTAACTTAAGTTTGAATAACTTATTTTTTATAATTGAAAATAAGTGACATTTATTCCATAATGCCTAATGTTTTTTTGTATTTAATCAAAGTAACTTTTTTATACAATAACACCAATACTTTATAAACAAATAAGAACTTTTATGATCATTGAAAAGCCTATGTGCACTAAAAAATTAAAAAATAAATATAATATTCAAATTAAATATATTCAAAATTATACTTTTTAGAAATTTACTTCATGGACAATGATTCTACAAATTATCATGTCATGTTTGTTGGTCCAACACAAAGTTGGAAACATCTAGAAACTTGGGGAAGAGAGTCTATCTAGCACCTTCATTCGAAGCACCTTTGAATGAAGGTACATTCAAATGAAGATATGAAAATACACATTAATTATTTTTCAAGTTTAATCACCTTCATTTGAAGGTGGTAAAGTCCCCCCTCCCCCCTGCCCCCTCCAAAAAAAATTTTAATTAATTAATTAAATAAATAAATAGAACACAATTTATTGCAAAATATTAAAAAACAAAAATTGTATTTACAATTTTTTTATTTTTGCAAGAGTAAATATTTGGAAAAAGTATTACGATTTGTTTTAGATTTTGGTAAGGAAAAATATTTAGTAAAAGTATTTTTAGCACATATTTTGTGAAAGAAGATATTGAAAATGAAAGAATAATGAATAATAAAACTATGCATCATATTCAAGAGAAAAGGATATAAAATTAAATGAAAAAAAGATGGAAATATATTTGAAGAGAAAGAAGGTATATTTTAAAAATTTATAAAAATATGTTAAAAATATTATATTTAATTAAATAGATTATAGTTTTATTTAAATCCTTCATAGATATAACATATCATAATATTCTCAAATTGAAATCACTTGTGTTTGTCTCTATTGTCAAAGAGTTTATATGCATGATTATATTCTATCTTTATATTTTCCTTTTTAATGTCTATACTTCCTTAAGGATGCAAAGATTAACTGAGATGTTTTAGCTCACCCTTGTATAATATTCGGTGACGACAAAGCCTCATCTGTGACCTTACATATACATTTTCTTTCATCAATCTTACCTATTTTACAAATTCTCTTGTTATAGGTGATTCCCTCTAAAATCTATAAGGTTGAACTATAGATGTAGGTAATGAGAATAAAGTTCTTATCGATTGATATAACTTAGACCAATAAGTCTCTACAAGTTTGAGATCTAATATTAGGTCTACATCTTTATTAAATAATCCTAAGAAATATGGTTTACATACAATTATTAATGTTGTTCTCTAGAATATTAGGCTTGATCTAAACTCATGCTAAATAATATTAGATTGAACTTATAAGTTTTTTTATTTATTCAAATCTAATATATTGGTGTTTTGAATGAATTCTTAATATAGATGCATAGAGAATTGATGGGTGAGTTCTACAATTGACTTAGTTTGAGTAGTTCCATATGATATATCTTACTACAACCTAAGATCCATTGTTATCAAGTAATACTTAGTAACATGAAGAATTAATTATGTTATATTTAAGTGACATTTGATTCATGCATATTTAATTGCATAATTTAGTGATACTTGATTAATGCAAGGTTGTAGTACTACCCAAGTAACCCTTGATTGAGCATTGATAAAATATGATTAGTTAAGTGGCACTTGACTCTACATGAGTTCAATAAATCAAATGATACGAGAATCTAAATTATATAGCAAGTTAGATGAATAGATATAAAACTCAAGTATGTATTAAATTTCATAAATCAAAGTAAACTTAAGTAATCAAAGAAGCTAGGTACAATATCTATAATGAAGTAAAATCTTAATTACATCTACTTTACAACCTAACATTTAAAGCTTGATTTGTTCTTTAATTTACAAACTTCTATATACAACATTAACATATATGCTTTCCTCACTTCCACGTATTACATCCATAATTACGTCCTCCCATGGAAATAGTGAAGAGGACCATGTCTCCACAATGAAAGCAGGGGAAGCTTCACAAATTTTTACTTAATCTTAATTAATTATGATTAATGACAACTAAGACATGAATATATTCGGTTGTCAATTTCAACTAAGGCTTAAATTAAATGTAGTAAATTACATTATTTTTGTTTTTTCTCGTGAAGCGTACTGTTTGACATGTGCAGAAAGAAGAAAAGTCTAAAGAAAAAACTGTAATTTAATCCCCCGAAGAGTTGAAGAAGCAACTTAAACCTTATTGGCTTTAATTAATTTATGGGGCCATCATCAAAAGCCAGCCACAGCAGGCTGTTGTTCGACTTAATTTTAAATATTGCCTTTAATTGATTGCTGAGCTTCTCTGTTCCCATGGCTGATCACTTACTCAGAGCACGCGTTCAGCCCAGCTTGGCGTAGCTTAACCAGCACACTCTAAGCGTTGACCGCTTAGGTGGCTGGTGTGGGGCCCTCTAAACCCGTCCCATTCGCCGTTCCCCATCGTCGTTAACTCTCGTTCTCCGTTATTCCCTCACAAAGTCCAATTTTAAAATTCGTTTCTCCCGCTGGTAAGATCTTCATATGCAGGTTTTTGACCCGAACAATTTTCATTTGCGCGCCTGCTCCTGGCTTGTGCCAAAATGGGAGCTTTGGAACAGGGTATGGACATCCATCGAAACGTAATGGAATGGCGATTATTCTCAGATATCACAGTTGGAAATGCTCTGGTAAACATGTATGCAAAAATGTGGAAGCATGGCGAAGGCACGCGAACTGTTTGATCAGACACCTCAAAGAAATGTGGTCTCATTGAATGCTATGATTGTAGGATATGCACAAAATGTCTTTGTTGAAAAGGATTTAGAAACTTTCAACAAAATGCGATTGGCAGGTGTAAAGCCAGAGTTCTCAGCCTCTACCAGCATCCTCACAGCCTGTGCGAAAATGGGAACTTTGGAACAAGGTATGGACATTCATCAAACGATGAACGATAGAGGAATTTCGTAGATGTTGTAGCTGCAACTACTCCGATAGACATGTATGCAAAACGTGTAAGCATAAAGGCACGCGAATTGTTTGACAGAACGCTTCCAAAAAATTTGTTCTCATGGAATGACCGGACCAGTATGCCGCCACTGGCAGTCACACAGAACAAAGAGCCGTTGCAGAAGAACATGTTACCATTGATGTTCATGCCCACCACCATGATAGTATATCAGGAATGGTGCCCGCAACTTTCCATGACTTGGTCGTCGAGTTACATGTTTCTACTAAAACTGTACCATTGCTGTTCATGCCCACCACCATGACTATATATCCATCCGTCTCATTCCCCGCTGGTAAAATTGTCTTGGCCATAATTCTACTCACAGAAGCCATTTCTGGCAGCGTCAAGCAAGTTTGGGTACGAGGATTGCCGGCTTAACCGGCACACTCTAAACGCTGACTGTGCTTAGGTGGTCACTCCCGTGGGGCCCATTAACTGGACATTTCTGTTTTTTTACGGATTCCGTTCCCCTTAACATTCTTGTTCCTCCGTTTTTATGTTAGTTGCTTTCAGTTCCCTAGTAGTTCGTTTTACTCCCACATTCCATAGGAGATTAATATGGTCAAATAAATTCCAATAAATACCCGTCAATAGTAAAATCGAAGAACAGTATATTAATAAGTGACGCAAGCGTCGAGTTCCTGCCGAGAGGTAAAAAGCATCTAGCTATGAGTTAGAAAAAGTATTTAGATAGGAGATAGGAATATAAATGTATTAAATTTAGCTAGGAGAGTTTGAAATAATTTGCAATGGTGCATTAATGTGTGCAATGTTTAGGGTCCATGGGCAACGTGGTCCATAGAGACATGTGAACAATTGACATGTGTCGATGGATGCGTGCAAAATTGCATTTATGGGTACCATGTATACGTGGACTTTTTTATAGATATACCAATGAATACTTGTATTTTTATGTGTCTATGTATACATTTGCAACAAGAAACATTCTTTATGATCTTATTTAGGAAGCAAAAATGTATTATTATTATGTTTAAATTATTAAATGCAAATAATCTCAAATGTTTGTAATAATGCTTGAGCCATCTATGTATACATGCATGCATGTATACATGTATCCACGTGCACATAATGCATAGAAGAGTGAAAAGCATCGTTGGAATCTGAACGAGTCTCAAAGCACGATGAGACTCAACTTGCATTTGCAATATTAAATGAAAGAAAATAGGAGAAATAAACTACTTATGACCAATGCACAATTTTTAATTTTTTTTTTTAATAAACCTTTTGCCCCATAAATTCATTAGTCATTTCAATTCGAGCAAAGTTTTGATGTAGGAATATTTCTAAAGCATCAAATATCATTTGCAACAATTTACAAAAACATGTGCCCAGGCACTAAAAAAAAATGCATTCTTTACATGACACATACATTTTATCATAAGAAGAAAATAATCTACTCCACAACATTTTATAAGAATGACATTTGAAAGTAATTTCTAGGCCATTCGTGTTTGCAATTTTGGGAAATCAATCTATACTAAACTTTAAAAATAAATCCAAAGAAAAGAGATGTCATCCATGTCCCCGCATTATTGCATATAGACACATATTTATATGCATGTTTAAACAAAGTTTACCATACCTCTTTTTTTGCTTCTATGTCTATTTATAAATAAAATTATGTTTAGTGTAATGTTCTAAAACACATGTTACGTTAATTAATACAATTGAGTTATTTTACTTTATCATATCACAATATGCAAGTGCTAGTAGAAACACTAGTGTTAGGTGGAACATTGATAGGGGTAGCTCATTTGAGTGTAAACTTTTCTAAGATCAATCAATCTTTTTTTTAATGTAGTATGAAGATTAGTTCTATATAAAGCTATTGATTTTATTATAAATAAGATTTTAATCTTGTTTATGTAATACGAAAACATATTTTTGGGTATAGAACAATGTAATTATATTACAACAAATTCTTAGATGAATCACTAGAAATCTATTGATTTTATTATAAATAAGATTTGAATCTTGTTTATGTAATACAAATAAATATTTGTGTATATATATTAAACAAAAAATAATTTGCAAAGATATAAAGAACCTTATTTCCTAAGATAAAATGTAGCTACAGTAAAATAATTCACATGTTTATAGCACTTTGCATTCAAAATAAAATGTAATAATTTGACTTATTAAAATGTAATAAGTCAAATAAATATTACAATAAATTCTTAGATGAATCGCTAGAAAGCTATTGATTTTATTATAAATAAGATTTTAATCCTGTTTATGTAATACAAATAAATATTTTTGTGAATATATATTAAACAAAAAATAATTTGCAAAGATATAAAGAACCTTATTACCTAGGATAAAATGTAGCTACACTAAAATAGTTCACATGTTTATAGCACTTTGCATGCAAATTATTGAGAGAGAAACATTTGTAACAATGCTTGAGGCATCTACGTAGACATGTATCGATGTGCACATAATGCATACAATAGTGAAAAGCATCCTCGACATCTGAACGAGTCTCAAAGCACAATGAGACTCAACTTGCATTTACAGTATTAAATGAAAGAAAATAGGAGAAATAAACTACTTATTACCAAAGCATATATCGAAGGAAAGCATAAAAATATGGATCAATGTAAACATTTATGCATGTATGGATGTGTACATGTGTCCATGTAATTTGGTATGTAAACAAGAATCTATATATGCCTGCGTGCATAAAGTTAGAAATGTTAGAAACAATTTGCATTTCAAACATATAAAAAAAAAATATTTATGATTGAAACAAAACAATAATACATTAGTGTTTTTTGAAGAAGTGTATAAAGGATATCTAATGATGCATTTGAATGCATAGATACATGTAAATATTTGTTAAATCTGATCATACATTTTAGCCTTTGGTGAACTGTTATACGTGCTTTTAGGGATCTATAATAAATAGGATTTAGAAAAGACATTTTGAAAAGAACTCTTGAATACAACTCTATGTTAACAATGAGACTTAATTTGAATTTGTAGTATTAAATGAAAGAAAACAAGAAAAATTAACTATTTATCAGCAATGCATATATTGAAGGAATGCATAAATATATGGATCAATGCAAACATCTATGCATGCATCGATGTGTACATGTGCCCATGTAATTTGGAATGTAAACAAGAATCTATATATGCCTGCGTGCATAAAGTTAGAAATGTCAAAAACAATTTGCATTTGAAAGATATACAAAAAACATTTATGATCGAAACAAAAGAATAATACATTATTGTTTTTTGAACAAGTGTATAAAGGATATCTAATGATGCATTTGAATGCATGGATACATGTAAATATTTGTTAAATCTGATCATACATTTTAGCCTCCAAGAAACTGTCATACGTGCTCTTAGTTATCTGTAATAAACATGATTTAGAAAAAATGTTTTGAAAAGAACTCTTGAATACAACTCTATGTTATGATAGTTATTTTCAAAGCCCTCAAGTGTTTAATTGCATAACCTTGATATTTTCTTCATTTTTTTCTTTGTTTGGTATGGTGTTAATTTTGTTGTGATGGATGAAGGTATATTTGAGCTATAGATAGATAAAGATATGTAAGGGTAATAAAGAAGAATGAGCTATGTAAGTGCAAGAAAGAGAGGGAATTGAGAGAATGATGAGATGCAAGGTATATGAATAAGTTATGAAAAGTATTTGATATGGGAGGCAAGGATATGCGAGAGTGGATATGAGGATGAATGGAATGTAAATGGTATGAATTTATCATTTTTTAGTTATACGCTTAAAATTAAATGCAAGAAATAAAAATTTGAATGAGTGAGCTGGATTGAATGAAAAAAGGAATGCAACACATTGGTGTGATGCAAGGCAAGCATATAAATGGGTTTTGAAATGTATTTGATTTGAAAAGAAAGGATGTGCAAGGGTGGAAATGGAAATGAATGGAATCGATAGGGTATGAAGTGATCATTTCTTCCAACAAAGGGTGGAAGAATGTCTAGTTTGTTATTGGTTATGCTTTTTAAAATCATCATAGGGCTGAGTGTCTCAATACAAACACAGAAAAAAGACTCATGTCCCATTTCTCACTCTCCTTCATACTGAACAAGGTGTCGAGATCCTTGAGCTTCCTTGAAATGCGACAAGAGAAGAATAGATATAAAAATATAATGATATTTAAGGATAGAAGAGTCAAAACAGAAGACAAAGTGAAAGTTGTTATGCATATACTATGAAAACAATAAATATGGAAGATCATGAAACTGAAAAAATGCATATGCTGATGCATTAGAGAACAATAAATGCATGAACAGAGAAATACGTAGAGCTATTCACAGATATATGCATGGATGCATTGACAGACACATGTATACACAGAAAACAGAACTACATGGACAGATGGAGAAATGAATACATGTATACATGAATGCATGCATATTTGCATATAGATACAAATGCATATGTTACATGGAAGCATGTATTCATATACACATGCAAATATGGATGAAGGCATATATGCATATATGCATGTATGGACAATATGCATGAATGTATGTGAACATATAACTTTTAATTTTTTTATATTGGAAAACTAGCATTTATCTGTTTCTATTTATCAGAATAGCTTTATAAATCATTATTGTTATAGAAAATCAGTGAAATGTGATCACATAGATTGATTAAATAAATTTAAGCAAAGGCATAGTTTATAAAACTGGCGAGTAGAGGTACGTAATCCATGAATGCAAATTAAATGCATTGAAATATCAGGAAAATGCGAACACATAGAGAGGTCAAAATAATTGAAGCAAATGCATTAAATGGCATCTGGCTGGTGGAGAAGGCACTGGAATGGCTTGGTGGCCATGGGTGGCCAGCATACTTTGGCCATTTAATATAGATTTAAGCCAGTTGCAATGCATCGCAGTTGCTTTGTGGATGTTGTATTCTGTTGTACATGCTTGTGTTCTAAGGAAGAGTGTTGTATATGCATGCACAAATGCATATGTGCATGTTGTACATGCACACATGTATAGATGGATGCATAGACACATGTATGCAGACAGAGATAGATATGTTACAGAGAGAGGTGTGCAGATACATGGATGTGTAGAAATATGCATATATGCATCTGCACATGGGCAGAGACAAAGACATATACATGGGTGCATGAGTCCATATATGCATATATACATGTATCCATGCAAGATATCGATAGATGCATATATACATGGATGTGTGCATGCAATTCATAGGTGCATATATGCATAAATCGATGTATACATGTAGCCATAGATACATCCATACATATATAGACAGATGCATGGAGAGATGGTCAGATATATGCATAAATCGATATATGCATGATTGCATCTATGGATACATAGATACATAATGAGATGAAGAAAGAGACACATTTATATATGCATATGCGGAACCATATAAAATTGAAATATGTTTAGCATATTGTAATCAATGAGTATTTAGACTGAACACCTTGATACTGGCATGTTAACTGTGTCATTGTTATCGAGTTTCTAGTGCCCATTTACCCTTGTAATAATGCATATGTAATTAATTAGGTAGCTGCTAATTATAGTTGTGCACATTTCAGCTATTAATCAAAGCCAATTGACAAAGTAGCAATGGAAAACCATGTGCATGTTAATATGTTAGAGAGCATGTATTTGTGCATAAGTGTATAAGGATGCCATGAGTTGTGATTTCTACTTGCATGTAGTTGTATTAAACAATTAATAGTAAGTATAGAATGACCCCATTGGGTTGGAAACTGAATATTTATGTGGCTTTTAGATGATACCAGGTTTGGAGCCATGAGACTTGTTAGATGCTTAAATGTCACAATAATCATAGCATATTAGCTAATAGGACCACTTGACATTTGAATCATGTCAATCTAGTCAGTTCCATATTTCTCATTTAGCCTTGTTTCATCTGATATGTAACTAATTAGGTAGCTGCTAACTAGTGTTTAAATACACAGAAATAAAAAGAAAGAAATAAATACAATTATGCTTTTGTACATATTAGCTGTTAATGATAGCGAAATAACAAAGTAGCAGTAGAAAACCATGTGCATGTTAATATGTTGGAAAGCATGGATGTGTGCATCATTGTATAATTATCTAGAAAGCCCTCTGTTTGACTGCCTAACCACGATATCTTGTTCATATCTTTCTTTGTTCCATATGGTGCAAATGTTGTTGTGATACATGATATACATGTAGGGATGCATAGAATCCATATATCCATACATACATGTATTCATGCATAGTATTCAGAGATGCATATATGCATATACCAATGTCTACATGTATCGATAGAAACATCTATACATATACTGATAGGTGCATGTATACATAGTCACATATATACATGAATCAATATATGGATGGATACTTCTAGACTCAGTAAATCCATGTATCAATGTTTCTGATGGGTTTTCATTTTCCATTTCACTATCTGATTCTGTTTCACTTGTATTTTGTGGACTATTGTCTTCATTTTCTTGAGTGCATTGGAGAACTTCTTGCCAATCTTGGTATGTGTGGACTTTGTGCATTTTGTATAATGGTGTCCTTGTTAATTGAGTCAAAGCTTGCATGATGACATTTGGGCGCACCATGCCTTTTTGAAATGCATTTTTGTATTGTAAGTGCCTTTTCAACAAAACAAAAATTGTTTGTGTTGTTAATTGATTGTGGTAATGCTCTTTGTACAATGTTCATGTCAACAGGAACATTTATAACAGAACCTGTTAGGCCTATTTGAGACCTTTTGAACCCTAGTTCCCAAATCTGTGCAAATGCAATTCTAAGTGAGACAAGTCGTTCTTCTAGCTGAGTTAAATTTTGCACATAGCACAATGGTCTGTTAGTTCTTATTTTCTGTGGGATAGCATACTTTGGAATAGTGGACTGTAACTTCAACAACCAGCGTCTTTAGTAGAGGCATAGAAGAATTGAATTACAAAGAAGGCAATCATGTGGAAAGCTAGAAACCATAGTATGCAAAAGACAACCTTTTCACTTTATAAGCTATTTTAAATTGTAAATAGAGTTTCAATGGCATTATATCAACATAGACTGTTGTATGGATATTGCATATAGGCAGAATAATTACTGAACATATATGTCAGAGGGACATAGAGAACAACTATTTTTTGTAGGTGCAAAAAGAAAATTAGATTTATAGATGTTAGTATATGCTGAGACTTCTAAATAGTAACCTACGATGTGACTTGTTCTATTTTTTGGAATCATCGATGGCAACAACTGATACTTTGTTTAAATGTATCATAGCAGTACTGTTTCTACAAATTGAAGATATTTTCAACATGTGAAGAGTAGAGATATCCATTTTCACATTAGAAAGCCAAAAAATTGAAATCCCAAAAATATGAGGTCTCCTTTCTTGTATTCTTTGTTCCCTGTAATATCAGTAGTATGCTTATTATTAGAGGAATAGTTTTGGTTGAATTTGAGAATAAGTGTTAAAATATTCAAGAAAATAAGTTTGCATACGAGTGATTTTTTTACCTTGTGGTGGTGTTTGTTGTTCATTTGCCAAGGCAAATGGCTTCAATTATGGCATTGTTTTGGTCAAGGCTGAAATGGCCTTCAATGTTGAAGTCTCGCAGTGTGAATATCACTGCTGATTTGTCTTTGATATAGTCTTCATAGCTCATGTTTTGGAGAGTGGGCAGTAGATGCTGCACGGTGAGCTAGTCAATTGAACAATGGATTGTTTGTTTGTCATATGTTGTGATAGTAGTTTTTAGATGCAAATAATATGTGTAACTGACTTGTTGGTTGCATTGATTGCAATGAGTAGTTTTCTCCTGGAGTGTACCATAACTAGTGAATTTGTATTTGCATTTTGGACAACATGCATGAAATGGATTGGAAAATGCATTTGCTGCTTTTAGAGTCCCGAAAACCTGTAAAATATGTTTGAATGTTGTTAGAAAGGCAGAAAATACAAGTTTGAATGTAAGAGTTCAAAATTTTGAAAGTAGTTACCTTAAATGTTGAGTTTAGTAAGCTATTCAGCTTTTCCATGGTTCTTTTATCGTTCAATTTGCAGATAAATGTTGAGCGGCATGTGTGGAATGTGTTCTTATGATCTTTTCTTTTTACAATATTCTTGAAAAGCATTGCAGGCATTTTATTTCTATGCAGCTAGTCTTCTATTGCAAAGTATTAATTTTCATATGTTGGTCGTAGTTGTAGCTGTCAATCAATGAGAAAGTTAGTTTTTTCTTAAAGAAATTGTCATAGAGAAAATTGTAGTATGAGAAGAAGTTTAAATTGAATGAGTGGAAAAAGGTTTTGGAGACATATGTACCTGTGCTCTATCTGTGTCAGCGCGCCCATCTTTGATATCAATTGCAAACTGGTTACCTATTTTGTTGGCACCAACTACCAACACACCTATTGTTCCAGCTGGGTACTCATTTGTAGTTGTTAGTAGTTGGTTGATAGTTGTACTTGGGATGAATTTGTACTCTTGATAGAGGCGTGGGATGTTTTCAACTGTGATTTTGTTTGTTAAAATCAGAATGCAATCACAATCGCCTCTATCATAATCTATTCTAGGTGCAATTTCAAAATCTGAAATTGAAATTGCTGATCCTGGAATTATTTTGTGTTCATGTTCATGGACAAGGTTTCCAC
The DNA here is from genome assembly GCA_007258455.2 of Sequoia sempervirens. Classification (NCBI taxonomy): domain Eukaryota; kingdom Viridiplantae; phylum Streptophyta; class Pinopsida; order Cupressales; family Cupressaceae; genus Sequoia; species Sequoia sempervirens. Next base: position 20,403 of record VDFB02303248.1, read on the forward strand.
TAGCATTTAATGTAATTGTCATTTCTGCTTTCTCATCTGTTAAATTAGCACGTAGTATTTTGCGTGTTTTGTTGGCTTTGTCTAGTGTTGCTTTGTAGATGACAAGCACATCACCTTGGAAAGTGTCTGCTGCTCTTTTTGCATTTAGCTGCTCGATTGAAATGATCTTAGGTTTTTTGGATTTTGTTTTGCAAAGAATTAGAGCAATGCTATTTTAATATTGGTAATTTGGGCAAATGGTTGTGAAAGGATAATACTATGAGTACTTTACCATTGTATTGATTCTTCTTGCATAGTTTGCATTTGCTTTGCTTGTCTTTTTGTTGATTCCATTGATATGCTGCAAAGAATTAGAACAATGTTATTTTAATATTGGTAATTTGGGAAAATGGGTGGGAAAGGATAATACTTTAAGTACTTTACCATTGTATTGATTCTTCTTGCGTAGTTTGCATTTGTTGTGCTTGTTTTTTTGTCGCATCCATTGATGTCCTGCAAAGAATTGATATAGTATTGGAAAATGTATTGCAGAATGTATTATTGATATAGGGTTATATGTGGTATAAAGTTGAATTGATCTATTGGGTAAGATGCAATTTTAGAAAAGTTGGATTGTGGTCAGTCCAATATGCTTCTAATTTGTAAATGGAGCATATACTTGTAGTTGTGTTAGACCAAATGTGGTCAATTAGTGGCTTGTTCATGTTGTGTGCTTAGTTTAACAAAAAATGTATATTGTTGTTTTGCATATAATTGTGAAGTATTCTTTTGCTTTTGTTTTCTGAAGACATGTCTACATTAAAATTGCCTATAATGTACAACATGTTTTTTTAATTTGTGTATGCAATAATTGTTTGCAAGATTGCTATTATTTCGTCTATGGCAGTTGCAGGTTTTGCATAAATATTAGAAACATTGAGTTCATTGTGAGGTAGTACTATTGTTGATGTGATGGCTTCGATATTTGTTGATTCATGTTGCTTTGTTTTTGATAGAAATAGATGTTTTTTGGTTAAAGTTGTTATGCCATGTATGGTATGTACAATGAAGCTATTAAAATGTTGGAGTAAGATGTTTGGTTTGGAGGGATGCATATGCACTTCTTGTAGACATAAGATGTCAGATTGCATTATGTCATAGTCATTGAGAATGTCTTTTGCATGTGCTTTTAAGCTACGAGTGTTTAATGTGCATAAAAGCATATGTGATTTATTGTGTGGACATGTACTTTGGTTGTCAAATTGCCATTGTGCACATGATTGAAGGCGAGACATTTCTAGTTGTATTTTGTCCTTAACTTTGAAGTTTTTTGCAGTTAAAGGTTTTAACAAAAATAATGATTCTACTGATTTCGTTCGTGATAGGGTTGTATAAGTTAATCCATGTTGTCTAATGCCTGTTGGGTCAAAAGCCAAAGCTTGCATTGTCAATCCTTGGGATCGGTGTATGGTTCGTGCACATGCTACTTGTATTGGGAATTGTTTTCTAATTGTGATTTTCTTGTTTGCTGTAATTTTTTGGATTGGTCTACTAATGCGTAGTATAGGTACCCATTGTTTGCCAATGATATTAGTGTAGCATTGTGCTAGTTTTGTGCATTGTTGGTGCCCAATTGATGGGTCATTAAATTTAATCCAAACAATATCGATATTGTTTTCTGTTGTATATGCTTTAAATATTCCATCTGAACCGTTTACTAGGCCATCTTGTGTGTTGTAGTTGCCTGCATAGATTTCAACAAGAATATTTGGTTTTAAGCATATTTGAGATGGAAGTGTTGTATGACTGTAGAGTCGTATTGCATTGAAATTTTCCTCATGTTCATCTATTGCATCTAGTACTACCATTTGGTTTGGAATGATTGATAGCATTTTATTGGTGTGTGCTTCAACATCAATTTTCCTATAGAAGAGGTGTGGAAGTACTGGATCCAATGGTACAGGACGAAAGCAAACTTGGTTGAGATAATGTATGTCATCATTTGTCTGGATGCCTACTCGTAGTCTATTAAGGATTGAAATAAATTTTTCATCTTTTTGCCTCATTGTTGTGACCAATGAATAGCATTTTATGTGTTCTTTCCAAAAAGTATAAGGCATCAATTCAATTGCAGTAGGTTTACTCTCAAATACCACGGAGTCAAGGACAGGTTGTGCTTGGAAGAGGTCACTAAAAAATATTGTATCAAGATTTCCAAAGTATGATGTAGGTATTTGCATTATGTCTCGTAGTCTTCTATTAATATACCATAGGAATGTTGAGCCCACTAATGATATTTCGTCTATAAGGAGTACGCGTAATTGATCATAGTGCTTTGACATAGTGTCTAGCACTTCAGTATTCAATGGTAGGAATTCTGATGAGTTAAAAGGTATGTGAAATGTTGAATGTAATGTGATTCCTCCTATGTTGTATGCTGCTTTACCTGTATATGCAGTTAGTAAGCCCTTAGGTTTGTCTGGATTGTTTTCAATAGAGTTGCTATAGATGCGAATGAGAGCTTGGTATATGGCTTTTGCTGTAAAAGTCTTTCCTATTCTAGCTCCACTAGTCAAAAACAAGTGCAATGGTTCTTTTATGTTTTTCATCTTTTTATGAGAACATCTTTAACAATTGCTTGTTGTTCTTTATTTAACATTCGTCTTAACTTGTAGTATTCATTGTTATCTATAATATGTGGATGCTTTGCGATTTCAAATGCATTGCAATGCCTGATATTTGGTTTATTATGACCTATGTTTGGAAGGTCTGTTTGTATGTCATATTGTTCATTTTGTCTAAGTTTTGTTGGGATTGCTAGGTTAGTGTCATTTTCATCTTCAAGAGTCTAGAGATCATTTATAGCTTTTTCAATGTCACCCCATGCGGAGTTTGTGTTACAGGTGAACTTTGCGCTGTTTGTCTGGATGGTTTTCCCATGGTACATGTATGCATGTTCCCAAGAGGTAAGGTTTTGTTTGAGTGTACTCTCGCTTATGGTAAATGGTACATAGAGAACCAATTGCTCTCTTCAATGATTTTCTATATCAAAGTGTTTGTTGAAATTGATAAACTGTATTACATTTGGTTTGGCTTTTGGCTTAATTGTAGTACCATTTTTGTTGTATCTTGAAACAAATTTTGCGAGGCATATGTCTATCATTGTTTGAGGATGTTTTAAATAGTAGTCTATTATAGATTTGGAAAGTACATTTTTTGATTCATCTGGTTCATTGTTTAATTGTTTGGCAAATTTTAGTATAAATGTACGGTCATTGTCAGATCGTGTATCAATGAAAATGCATTTTCTTGAGCTGTAATTTAATGGCAGTGATAAAACAATATGAGCAGCTTGTTGTGATGACATTTGTTGCAAGTTAAGAAAGGCATTTCCAAGTTTACTTACCATTCTTATTGCATCAATATTGTCTTGTTGATGGTCTCTACGTATTCTTTTAAATGCATATGTCATTGATTTGTCTACTTTTGCAATATAGGAGCTACAATACATTGCTGCGGCGTATGCATTAAGCACAAATTGCGCATCTGTATTGGCCTTCCAAAGATCTGGAATTTTCCTTGCAAAACTATTGTTCCATATTTGTGATGGTTTTCTCTGTAAAAAAAGTGTAGGTTTGTTTATTATTGAGCTTAAAGCTGTAATGTATTCATCATCAGTTAAGTTTATTTCATTTAAAAACATTTCAAAATTTAATGTCTCATCATAGTTTGCTTTTTGGAGTTTTGAAAAAATGTTGGAGGCATTTGAAGTTATTGCTTCACTCTTCTCTAGTATTGGTAAAAGTATTTTTGTCTTTCGCATTGGTGGGAAAGGGAAATTGTATCTACAAAGTGTTTTTCTTGATCTCCTGCATTTCTTTATGTGATGATGCTTGTGCAATGCTACCAAAGCAGGTTGCAAATCTTCAGTGTTGCAAGTAATATACTTGTCAACAAAAGCTATGATGTCCATGTTATTTTCTGTGTAGATTGGTGCATTTTTTACCCATATCAGCAAATGATTGTGTTCATTTCCTCGATTTTGGAACTCAGTCACAAAGAAGTAATCAATGAAATTTCCAAAGAAAGAGTCATTTGTAAGTATCAATTTTTTTTTTGCATTTATTCTATGTTTATAGTAGCGTACACAAGTGATAGGATCTTTCTTGATCAATTCAAATCTGTCAGTATGTGCTGGGCAATTAGATTCTTGATGGTTTTGTACTGGTTGGTGTAGATTGTGTAACTCTTGTAGTGTGTCAATTAGAGGATCCCAATTTTGCTCAGCACTAGTGAAAGTGATGAAAAATGTTGGTGGTCCTAGTTGTCATATCATTGCAAATACATTTTTCTTAAGTTGTTGTGTATAGTCTGGAGATATTCTTATTCTTTTGAAGCCGACATATCCAATATCTGATTTAAGAATTTTCTCTAGATTTGGTTTTTGTTTAATGTCCTTGGCCAATAGCTTTCATCCTTTTAATTGTCCCTTTCGTATTCTTATTGTCATTGTAGACAATACTTGATGTATTAGTATCTTGATAGCCTTGAAAAATATGTTTGTTGTGTGAAATGCAAATTGTCTTTGTGATTGTAAAAGCTCCCATTGTGCTATTTTCTGATATGTGAAGTTCTTTACAATGTCATCATCACGTGGCTTTCCAAAGAATAAAGTTGGGAAATTCATTTCCTCAGCATACTTGTCTTTAAAAATTCCAATTGGGTAGTTATCTCCTGCAGGTGCAATTTCAATGATTTTGTCCTGCATGCTATGTATACTTCTAGACTCAGTAAATCCATGTATCAAAGTTTATGATGGATTTTCATGTTCCATTTCATTATCTAAGTCTGTTTCACTTGTGCTTAGTGGACTATTGTCTTCATTTTCTTGAATGCTTTGTAGAACTTGCTTCCAATCTTGGTTTACTTGGACTTTGTGCATTTTGTATAATGTTGTCTTTGTTAATTGAGTCAAAGCTTGCATGATGATATTTGGTCGTACCATGCCTTTTTGAAATGTATTTCTATATTCTAAGCACCTTTTCAGTGAAACAAAAATTGTTTGTGTGTTGTTAATCGACTGTGGTAATGCCTTTTGTACAATGTTCATGTCAACATGGACATTAATGATGGAACCTGTTAGGCCTATTTGAGATCTTTTGTACCCTAGTTCCCAAATTTGTGCAAAAGCTATTCTAAGTGACACAAGTCGTTCTTCTAGTTGGGTTAAAATTTGTACATATGACAATGGCCTATTAGTTCTAATTTTGTGTGGGGTAGTGTACTTTGGGATAGTGGATTGTTTTAATGTAGAGTAGCATACTCGACATATGGAATTTGTCAATGGTGGGAAATTTGATTGTACCAGTTCACAGTATAGTTGTTTTTGTTTTTCTTTGAATATTCTAATGTCCTTGTTGAAACACAACACTTGACAAATTGTACATGTATATTTTGGTGTATCTTGTATTGTTTTTTTGTAAATTTGTATTGGTGACAATGTTTTCTTTGTCTTTGGACTCATAGGTATACTTTGTTTTAGCTTCTTATTTCTAATTAAGTTCTTAAGATGGTTAAGTCTCATTGTTGATTCACATTTCAAATTGTTTTCTTTGATCATGTGAATCAGATTGTTGTTGTTTCTATGTAGGTTATGTGTCTTGGTGGAATGAGTAGTTTGGTATTGTGTATTATTTCTGATCAACTTTTTAAGTTGATGTAAGCTTAGTGGTTGTTGGTAAGGGATATTTTGTGTTTCATTTCTTAGAAGTGGTTCAAAGTGTCCACTTAGAGGGTTTGTGTCATGGAATAGTATAGAGACTGATTGTGTGTGACCAAAATTGTTGAAGTCTAGGTACTTTCTTGCTGTTGTTGTTGACCAAAGGCATATTTGTATATTCAACCATTTGGATATCCAGTGAATGCAGAATAAGTCACCCCATAATCCACATTCACTGTGGTCTGTGCGTGGTTTCGCAGATAATCGCATTCTGCGGAGATACGTTTCTGGGTCATGTACTTTGTGCAGTCAATATAGAGTGTCAGGATCTAGTTCATCATTATATGAATTAATTGCTTCTTTATCTTTGTTTTGAAGGCAATTTAAGAAGTGATCTATAGCTCCATTTCATAGTTGAATTGATGTGTACTGATTGTTAAGTAGTACTTGTAATGAGTCAAACAAACAATCTCCAACATTGTACGTAAACATGCTTAATCTACAAAGTCCCTCATTTTTAAGTGCATTGTCAATGTTGCATATTTGGGGTTGCTTTGCAAATTGGTAGGTCTCAACGTCTATCATTTTTTTTTTGGGTATCTTGATGTGTTTGAGGCCAAAAGAGGTTGTCTACTTGTGGTATTCAAAGCTATTATCTAGATTACCAAGGCTGTATGGCCAATGTATAGTTTTTTCCTATGCTACCTATTTGTTTTTATTGTGTCACCTCAGTATGCTACAAGTCCTCTATGTACATGCAACTATTGCAATAATGTTTAACTTTGAAATGCATAGTAATCGTTGAATGCATTATATGCAATTGTAGTACAAAAAAACATAGCAACTAAATGTAATTCCATAAAGACTACTTGAAGAGACTTCTATTTTTATATGATGAAATATAAACATGCTCTAGAACTTTTTGCAAGACAATAATTTCGATGTACATTGGGAAATGAAATTGACTATTTGCATAAGTTTATGTTACATATCATATAGAGAACAATGTTTTTTGAAGCGGGAAGAAAGGAAAGGATTGATTCTCCAATCTGACCTTGTAGTTTATTGTTGAATGGTTCAGTATACTTGCACTATTGTAGATATTTGTCTCCCATTGTGATTTGATGTACTAATTCCTGTTACATTGACAAATTAGACAAATGAGTATAGTGGATGACATATACTATGCAAGTCATAAACATTAAATAGTATGCACAACTCCCAAAATTATAATTGCAATGGATGACAGTGATAGTGTAATGGATACTAATAGTCAAAACACAAAAAAACACCAGCAAGTATTTTTTTAGATTCAATAGAAACAAGTATTAATTGAAAATAGATTAACTTGGGAGAATATTTATCATAGGTTCTTGAATTCCAAATGTACAAGTGTGAGCATGGTTCTCTACAGGCTTTCGCTATGCATTTTAACTATATTTCTCTTTTGCATCGAGCCTAAAGAACCACTATAAGTATGGTTTCCAAACAGATTTAAATCAATCAATTTAAATCAAGAAAGGTTTCCAATTACACTTAATACTTGAACCATAAAGCATCGTTGCTTCAAGCTATAGCAAAAGTGCAGACAAGCACACAAAAGAAAATTCAACTATGACATCATCTAACAAGGATTTTTTTGCTATTACTATGATTAACTATTCAACTCAATTGGCTCATCAGTCAAACAGCTTGATCGATCACTGACGTAACTTGTTTCAAAGCTATCTTGTTAAGCTGATTAGTTAATTTCATTAATGAGTAAAAGATAGAATTGACTTAATTGGCATGAGTCAAGTGTAACATTGACTTATTTGTTAATTGACTTTGATTAATGTATCGAAGAGAGATGAAACAAACTAAATTGACATGAGCGAAAGGTGAGATGGACTTATTAGCTGATACGCCACATATACTGTGACATTTAAGCTTTCAAGAAATAATAGCGAAAGCAATAGAATAAATAGATGGCTTGAACATAGACAAAGGAATACAATTAATATGGACAGCTATAGCTTGTTGAATATTTGTAGCACAAGAAACACAAAGGAAGATGTCGGCAAAGGTTTTGCAATTTCGGTTTGCACCTATCAATTGCATTTGCTTCCATGTCTATAAATCCTTTTCAAGAAATTCTTTTTCTGCATATGAATGGCCATGATTGGTTTAATTGATTTGGTGAATAAAGATGATTTATAATTAACTATAATTAACTATTCAAGAAAACTGATCTATCAATGAACTAGTTTCATTGATTGGTCAAGTAACTTGATTCATAGTTAACTTGATCAGCTATTTAGTTAATTTGCTTCAAAGTGTAGACACATAAAAATGGCCTCAACCTCTAAACTATATTTTTCTATGAAAACCACGCTTCTCCCTCACATAATTCAATTATCTAATCATGTCCATTCCTCCATGATTATTTAAATAAATAAATTATGTTTATTTATTTAAATATGTCACTGATCAAGACCTTATTGAGAATCGTACCATTGAGATAGGTGGACCACAATTTGCATCTAATTCAGACCATAACATACACAAGAACCCACTACAGGACCATGGTTCTAGTAACCCTTCCATGTCAAAAGCCAATAGCAATAATCGAGCCAACCATGCGTGTATTGCATATGACTATTCTAGTGGACCTATCATAGATCATATTAGAACAACTGTTGAACATGTCAACATAGTTACTATCAGAAAGGCCCTTGAATGCAATGTCACTACCCATGGGGGCAAAGTCACCATAGTCGGCCCTCCTCCTCCCGAACAACCAAAGATAAGAATAGCTGGCCTGTCTACCCAACAATCGCAGTCCTGTCCATTAACCAAACAATCCCATCCTAAAGGACATTTTAACCTCATTGACCAACTTGGGAAGACACCTGCACAGATTTCTATACTTGAGTTGCTACGCATTTCCCCAGCGCATAAGGCTATACTCGACAAAACATTACAAGAGTCTTCCATTCCCCAAGACATTGATGTTAATCAATTTGAGGCCATGGTGGGATATCTTACCACTCCCCACCATATAACATTTTCAGACCAAGACTACTCATCGTCCAAATCAAATCATAATGATGCCCTTCACATTGAAGTTTTTATCCATAAGCATAAGGTCAGACGAGTGTTAGTAGATGGCGGAGCAGGACTAAACATATGCTCCTTAAAATTGGTTAAGGCCCTAGGATTTTCTGATGCTTGTGTAGATGTTGCAAAGAGCATTGTTATCAAAGCTTATGACGATGAAGAACATTCCTCTCGGGGCGTAATTACACTTCCAATTTGTATCAGACCAGTCATTGTGGACACCACTTGTCAAGTCCTGGATCTAGAACTTCCATACAATATTTTACTTGGTCGACCTTGGATTCATGCCTTGAAAGTTGTCCCTTCCACATATCACCAGTGTTTGAAGTTTCCCTTTGAAGGCACTGAGATTACCATATATGGAGACCTTGACCCATTTCAATATTGTACCAATTTGAGAGGTATCTCAGAGTGCCAAGTTCCTATGAACAGTGAAGCTTTGACATCTTCATCCTCTAAACTCCTTGACCCATCAACACTTGCAAAGCCTCCCACATCCACATCCACTGCCACAACATCCACTTCTACTTCTTCAGAAACCATGACCACCTCCATGACATCTACCACTTCATCCATCACCCCAAGCATCGACGCAAGTATTAAGATCCAGGACCAAGGGTGTGGAGAGTATAAGTTGAATACGTCCTATTGCATAATGAGGATGCCTAAGTCTCCCCAAGTCTACGGCAAGCCTTGCTTCATGTTAGAGTCAAAAGAAATTTTTAGAGTCCCTCCAAAAATAGTATTCATAAAGTGGGGTGAAATGAGTCAAGAGGACATTGACAACGTGCTATCTTGGATTTATAGAGAACCAGAGGATCCAACTCCCTTGCCAGTAAAAATGTATGGTAAAGGATATGACATGATAAAGGAAAAAGGCTACGATGGAATTAGTGGCCTCAGCAAGCACAAGACAGGAAGGCAAGAACCTCTAGCACCTAAAGGAAGACCTAAACATCTTGGGTTAGGGTTAGGACCAGGAGAATCTGGCGATCATAGTACCAATGCGCTTTCTAGCGAGAGAGTAAATGCTTCAGACTGTGTCGAGACAATTGAAGATCCCCTTTCTGAAATTGACTCCCACAAATGGGAATTTGGCTCCCAACGATCCCTAAGTGACTGTTGCCTTGATGACTTGTTCCTTGAACTTGGAGAGCCTACATTTGAAGAGAGATTCTAGAAAATGTTCAAAATTGACACGACACCAAACAACACCTAGTCCAGATCCTCTTCTACTCCTATTGACCATAATCCCGACATACTCGTCCACCCTACTGAACCTAATGACCATCATTCAGATTCATTTGAATTGCCACATGACACTACTGACCCAAACTCCACTCCCTTTGTTCCTTACTTTGCTGATGAGTGTGAATCAAGCGAGGCAGAGTACTGGATAGAATCGGATATAGAGCCTGATGATGACAATTTTATCTTTAACCTCTCTGAATCTGTCGGCATGCTTTCCGCGTCCTACCCACCATTCACCAATACTGATGATGGTATTTCCTTAGTCTACCCACAACTAATCGATTGGGATCAACAAGGCCCGCCAATTATGGACATATTTCAAAATGATGAGGCCATTGCAGAATTCATGGGACTGCGTGAGGGTATACCAAGTGGAGACCACAAGGCTGGATTTTCCATTGACCTAGATTGTGCCACTTACTTTGGGGAGACTGCTCCATCCTCTAGTCAGAAAATGAAAAATAAAAATAAGGTAAAAAATGACATGTCTTTAGGTGAAAACCGCAAGGCACCTTCTGATGGTAAAGCAGTAAAAATAAAGGACGTGCCTAAGGATGGAGAATTGGAATTTCTCCCCGTAACTCAAGAAAAATCGGCCATGCT
>VDFB02303249.1:0-28418 GCA_007258455.2 Sequoia sempervirens
CAATAGATTGATCTCACTTTGATATCGGCATGGGCTCAAATGCCATCTATCCTCCATGTCATTACCAAGTAATTCACAACAATGATACAAATTAGCATATCAAGCAATTTCTCTTCACCACTTGTTAGCCTTCATCATAGTCACCTTCTTATCGAGTCCCATTTAGATTTTCACCTTATCACTCTGTTGAAGAGACATCTTCCAGAATCCTATCAATACACCAATGTCACATCGATGAGATAGCCATCGAGCTATCAAAGAGACATCAAATCCACTCTCATTGATATGGTGTTGTCATGCCAACACCATTTGCTATTGTAGACAAGTGGTCCCTACACCATCGTGTCACCACATGTCACCATCCACTATCGCTTCCTACCACGTGTCATCCTTTCATTTGCTTTCTGACTATTCCATTGATGCACATCATCCTTACCTTACTGGGTCCCACAGTCAACATTACACTCTCCTATCACCCTATCGAAGGGACCTTCATCAAGGTCCTAGCGATATCATATTGTCTCACTGATGAAGCATCTTTTCACCAGCATCATTTGATCTTCCTTTGATCAATATTCACTATTCCCCACTAGCCCCACAGGTATTGATCGGGCCCCATTGAATTCTCAATGGGGTATGCGGGAAACTACCATGTATACACCTTCTGATGTCAGCAAACGTCACTGTCCACCAACACCATTGATTCTCATCTCATCAAGTCTCACTACCATGTTGACTTTACTGGGTCCCACAGTTGGCATCATAATCTCTTATCGCCATGTCAAGGAGACATACTTCAAATTCCTTCCGAAATACCAATGTGACACCGATGGAAAGGTCATTAGGTTGTCGAGGAGACAATCATGAAAATCCCTTCGATCTGCATCTCTCTCTCCGATCAAGCACATATCCGAATATCAAAGAGATATTCAAATAGGTCTCGTTGATGACCATTAGTCATGCCAATGACAACCCTTGATGATGTCACCTGTCCACCTCATCTCCATGTCAGTGCATCGTAATCCACAGCAAGGATGTGGATTACCATTCACTCAATCCCATCATGCCACGTGTCGTCTTCATCATCACTGTCACCCACGTCATCATGACTGGGTCCCACTTGAGCACTGCCTTCACATCACCAAGTCGAAGAGACTCTAGGATGAGTCCCGCCAATATTGAACTATCACCCCAACTCGCTGGATATGCGTAACCTTGAGCTCTAGGCAAAGGGGCTGGTCACCCTCATGATTTCAACAACATAAGTTGTAACTTATGTGACCGGTTACCTGTTGTTGATAGTCAACGTCAAAATAGAACATATTGAGGACACCATGACTGTAAACCACCTAGGGTTTAACTGATAAACCCTAAAACACCCAAGAGAAAAAATAATTCATTCCTGGGTGTATGCTTCACTTTTTGGACTTGTAGAGCACATCACTGGAATTATCTTGAAAAACCCATATCAAATCTAGAACTTAATTTTCCATCAAATACCTAGAAGCAATTTTTGCAGAGAGATGGAAACATTTTTTCAACAATGCAACATATTGAGGAACTTGCTCTTCTGCACCAACAACTAATCCACATACTTCCAGAACCAGATCCACTGCTCTCATAATCATCCTTTGAGCTTCATAGCATTTAGGCACACTATTGATCTATCATCATGACAACATCTCCCTTGCATGATCAATTCCACACTTTTTTGACATCAATGACACTTAGACATTAATGCCAGCATACAACTTAGGATCAAATCCATCCTCTCCATCTGATCCCCTTTTGACATCAATGGCAACATATTGCCAACAATATATACAACCCCAAGTTGGATAAATGATACTCATTTAGTAATTGAATCTCACGTTCTATAGTTGCCTTTGTGGGTGTCCCCTTAGGCTCTACAAATAATTTATAAAATTTACCCACTAAAATATCTATACCTTATTCTTATTGAGTATATTTGTTGTGGAGTCCCTTTAACTTTTCTCTTTTTTTTTCTCCTTTGCCTCTCAACATTAGCAACACAATGTTATACTAGAATTTATCAACCACTTGACTTTCATTGCATTAATTTTGTTGATTAATGTTTTCTCCTCAACTAGACACAGTGTAGGTTTCTACATCTACAATCAACATATTTATTTGGCCATCTCTAATATTTAGAATCTTGAAGGTGTAGGTATGGACTTCTAAATATTACACCAAATACATCCAATAGTACTACAACCAACACTTTGTTCTTAAAATCAATCCCTATTGAAAAATTTACTATGCATTATTTCTTCACCATGATCTTACACCATCTTTTAGTTAACATAGTATATAAGGCTACATGTGATCTACAACTTGAAATCCCAATTCATTTACAAAATTCTAGGATATTAATTTTTTATTGGGAACATATATCTCAAAGAATCTATCTTTTTGTCCTTAATTAGGATATTGATATGAACGATTTTAGTCATCTCCTTTTCCTAAATTGGTTTTGAACTCTCACTTTTCACGCTTCTCCTTTTACACACAACACAAGAGAGCACATTTGAGTTAGAATCACCATAAATATATTTTTCTTTGTTCATAGTGGCTTGATTAGTGTCCTTTTTTTCAATTCCACCAAGATGTCTTCAACTCTGGGTGTAGTCTCCAACATTTGACTGCCACATGCCCTTATTTTCCATAATGGGCACATTGTGTTTTGATTTTATTCTCGCCTTTTCCTTTTTTGGATTGTCGTGTTCACATTCTTATTTGATTTCCCTTGTATTTCTCCCTATTCATCTAACCTTCTTGTTGCTATTCTTGTTTTCAATATTTATTTATGAATGAGGAAGCCTTCTTCTAGTCCAACTCCACATAATGGGTTTGAGCACACACCTCATTAATGGCATGAGGCTTTGATGAGTACTAGTGTCTTTAGGTGTTCAAACAACCCACTTAGATAATTCATTAACATGTCTTTTTCTATATCTCTACCCAACATAATTGCCCTATTCTAGAACTCACTAGTATATTTTACCTTTTTTCTTAGTTGTTAGAGGTAGTTCCATGAAATAACTTTGTTCTCAGGTGATCCCACAATATTTTGTTCTATTTTTTGGCCAAAGTGGGATATTGAAGTCAACATTTTAAATATTTTTTTCATTTTCTATCACCCATAGCAACTAAACTATTGAGAACTTGAAGATGATGAGAACAAGTGATTTTTGAGATTTTGTGTCTAGGTTCTAAATGTGTTTTTAAAAAATGTAGAAGCTGAATTGTGATTTTTTACATAAGTTTTAATAACCTATTTTTATAGTTAACAATATTTTTGAAAGTGACATTTATTCCATATAGCATAACTTTTCTACAAAAAAAGATATAATCATAAATTCTTAAATATAGATTGGTAATGCCAATATCTAGTGCACATATATTTTTTCATAAATATTTTATTTTTTATTTAATTTTTAAATGAGATTAATTATAATTTAGACATAGGTTTATTATATATTGCATAACTTGTTCTAAATAATCAAAATTAAATTATTCCTTTTTTGTAAACATAAAGACAACAATACCTAGTGCACACATATTTCTTAGTTTTTCTATATTTTTTAATTTCTTTTTTGCATGTGTAGAACATAGATCTTGATATTTGGTGAAAAATTGGCGTTCATTAGAAAATATAAAATAAAATATTTTTAATCAAATCAAATATATTCAAAATTATACTTTTAGGAAAGCTTACACTAAGGGCTACATACTTTCAAAATATAAATTTTAAATGTTTGTGTTTAATTGCCCAAAAGTTGAAGCAAAAATGATTTTTTGTTAGCATTTTGATAGGTGTGGAGGACACTCCATTGAGGTATGATTTGATACTTGGGGGTTATATCTAAGAGGGTTTGATCTAACCCCCTTCAATTATAACCCTGATTAATTTTTCTAAAAAATATGTGATTTAGGAAAAAACAAGATATCTGATAACATATAGGATATAATTGTTAGTTCAACAACTTGAAATATTCCCACTTGAAAATAGGAGAGTATTTATGAAATAAAAAGTATAATGCATAACTCTCATGTAGTGTGAGAGAATGACTTGATAACTTGAGCCCAACAAAATTAATTGATGAGGAGTCAACTTATGAATGATGAAATACACCTCCATTTGAGATATCCATTGATCCAACTTCTCAACACTAATCTCTCTATTGTATGACTGTATATCAATATTGGCTTTTGTCTCGAAAACATTGTGTGGATGATACTCCTTTGGTTCAATTTTTACTAGTTCTTCTTCTTCCTCAAGTTTAGGCATCATTCCGCTCTTCTTAGCCAATGCTTGTATAAAGAACCCAGTTTGATCTATATTCTCCACTAAAATAGATATTCTAACCACACATTTTCTTGTATTCTTCTAAAATTGACTTCACCTTCCTCTTCTCCTTCTCTATCCATTCCTCTTATAACCCAATTCCATTTCCTTGATTTGACTTTGGGTTTGTAAAGAACTAGGTTTTTTGTACCTCTTGACGATGTGGAAGATATAAACTATTAAATCCAAAAAATATACTATATAATTCAAATAATAAGAAGGAAATAATAAATTAAAAAAAAAACAAGGTTGTGCTTGTTTGGTTAAGAATTCCTTACCTATCAAGGTTGATCTTGTTTGTGTAAGACTAGTTTTCCTCCCTCTCCAATATTGGGAGAATTATTACTTTAAGGAGCTAACACTATTGGCCATTTTTTGAAGGTGGATGCTACCATAAAAAACATTGGCCACTAAACCTATGCTCTCATTTTAGCGGGCATGGACATCTCCAAGCTTCTACATGGAGAGGTTGTTGTGATGGTGGAGGATAGGAAGTGGGTTCAACTACTTGATTATGAGAACCTTTTGTTTTTCTATAAATGGTAATTTACCTTTGACTCATAATAGGTGTACAAAGTCTTTTGCTTGGTGGCATGATTCCCTTCCTAATCACTTGATCATGGATGCCCTTGTTGTTCCTATACCATTGGTGGTTGAGAATCTTGCTTCCATCTGGATGGATCTTGCTATTGCTCCTCTGGAGTCTTCCCCTTGGGTTGATGTGACTATTCCCATTGATAGGAATTCTTCTGACTCAATACCAAATTTACCTACTTGAGGGTTGTTGGGAGGTTCTATGATACTACACAGTTGATGGAGCTTTCAATTCCCTCAAATAATATTTTTTCCTCTTTGTAAGATGTTTCCTTAAAGGTGGTGATGGAGGATGATGATGTCCCTTCTCATCATTTGATTGAACTAGATATTTTTTGGACAATCATCCAAATAAGGAAGAGAGGTCTTCATAAATCGACTTGGAATTCTCATCCTAGGTACAAGGGGGTGAGGATTGATAGGAAAATGTTAGGTGTTGTTTAGCTTCCTTTTGATGTTGTATTATATGGTTTATGGACTTTAGGTCCCTTGGTTTTGTTTCATTGTATCTTGGCTATATTTTTGTTATGCAAAGAGTTTTAGGACCCCTCCAAAACCTACTTTACCCTTAATAAATAAGAAAATGCATAAGAAACGATACACATGACACACAGTTTCCTTTGGAGAAAACCCAAGATGAATGGAAAAATCTAAAAAGGGTTTCCCTTCAACACCACATACCTAATTGGTGCCAATCCAAGGAGTACAATACACTTAAATGATCCTTTGGAGTATTAAAAATTCAAATTCACACTCTGCCCTTGCCAACACAAGAACTTTGCAAGACTTTTTATTTATTTTTTATTGTTATGAGAGTCACTTCTTGAGTCAACCAAACCTCTCGAATATCTTGAAAATACCCATGTTATCCCCTCTTTGATTTCTTGAATCCTAAGAAGATAAAAAAGTTTTGTGGAAGAGGAATGATTGTCTATGTGCAACTATCTAAGAAAACCACCCAAATGCCCATGTTTTGGAATCTAATAATCACCAACAAAGAATACAAACATTTATTTGGTTACTCCACACCATGCATTGTAAGGCACAACCAAAAATTAATGAGACAAATTCAAGAAACAAGTAACCCACATCCTTTGGTACTTTCCACCCTAAAATAGTCGATATGAGCCAAAGACCCCAAAACATGGTCTTTTCCAATTCAATAGGTGATCAACAATAAAAGTTCCTATTTTTTCACAGTTGCACGTTTTGGAAAAAATTCCTTGCTTCATTAATAACATGTGTACTTTAGTAGCCTCAAATGCCTTCATACAACACTTTGGTAGACACAGTTACTTTGATAGCATCACACGCCTTTCTAGAAAGTTTTATTAGCAATTGAAGTTACTTTGGCAACTTACTCGAGCTTCAACAAAAACACACACATTTTAACAACACTTTAGCAACATATTAGAGTAACATATACCAAGGTTTAGGTTTTGGTAAAATAATATTTAGAGTTAGGTATAATAATTTTAAGTTAATTTTTATTTAACCATTCATCTTTCATTTAAATTAAATTTTAAATAAGAATATGATATTTTCTCAGCAATAATGGTATTTTTTTTACTATCAAGTTTTCCATTCCACAAGTTTTGGTTAGATCTCGAAAGGATTTTAATTAACTCGTTTCATTCAACTTGTTGATGTTGCAAGTTGTATGGCAAGTTATATCTCCAAACCTTAGTCATAGATAAATAAGACACCATGTCATATTTCACAAAAACTTGAGATCCTACATTATTCCATATAAGTGCCTTATGGTTTTGAATTTAACTTGTGCAACTACTAGTTCCTCTCTTGTAGCATGATGAGGACATTAAAATTTCTTCTATCTAGAGGCATAAGAAATATGTGGTCAAATTTTCATCCTTACAGGAATCCTTTATCATTGAAGATATTGATTCTTTTTTGTTGGTTTGACTACAAGTAGAGTGTGATATGTGTGATGTGATCAATATGAGTCTACATAGGAAGGAAAATGAGGTATACGTGAGAAATGTTGTTGAATAAGATGAAAAGAAAAGTCTACTAAAATTTCCTATAATTATAATATGGTCATTATTTTTATTTGTATGTGATTGGAAAAAGGAGAGCATACTTGTGATTAATGTCATAGAAAACAACACGACTTGTTTAGATACAAAATATGGGTTGGTTTGTGGGAAAACAAACTACTTTTCACTAAATCACAACTTGGATGTTTTCAATGCATCCTTCAAGGAGAAAAAAAATTAAAGAAGTAGAAGAAGGGCCAAAGGGATGAGAAGAAGGTGCACACTTTGTGTATTTAATCTCAACATCTTATTGTTTGTTCGATAAGGACACTCTCCTAAATTTGAATGATGTGATAGAATGTGGTAGAGCTTTAAAGTAAGACCATAATGTTAGTATGATTAGTGTAGGTGAGGATTATGAAGCTTGGGTCATTTCTTGTTTGAGCTACACATTGTTTCATTATCTACCTTGGGAGAACTCTATATAATATAGAATAATATATTTTCTCAATAATGGTCACCTTTTCTTAGGTCCTAACGTAAGGACATGCATGTTAAATTTAAAAAGAAAATATCTTATGTTGCTAGGTCTTGGAAATGTTGTTGTCAAAGAGATTCAAACTTCATCTAAAGGATATATTTGTTTAATTTTATTCACTTCTTTCTTAACTGTAAATCCCTAATTCTATAGAATTTAGGTATCCTCTCCAAGAAGATAATGTCTTGAACTAGGAACATTTTCATCCTCTCTACTTTTTGTCCATGTTTGTATTTGAAACCTCTACACTTTTTAGTGTTGAAATTTCACAAAGGGTTTGTTCTCCTCTATATATGGAGGCATTGATTGAAAATCTTGGTATGAATTTCATCATGGATTTTGGTTTGACAATGAATTTCATGCCATTATTTGTGTATGAGAATGTAGAAAATAATTTTTTTTTGAGGATATAGCTTTTTTGAATATATAGAAATAGTTTAATGCTATGAAGACCAATCTAGTGTAAATTATTGATACTTGTTACACTTGAATTTAAGATAGTAGTGATGAAATTACATTTCTAGAACATATTATTTTCATAGAGAATATTTAAGTGTTGTTCTTAGATGAATGCTAATAATTTGTAAACTTTATGGATATTCCTTTAAAAATATTTATTTCCACTATCTTGTTGCTCACAATTTCTATGATTTTTTGTATAACTAGAAGGCTTCAAACTAAGATGCAAGTACCCATGGTACAACTGAGAGCATGTTTATGTAAGGTTATTCCCAACAATTATATGTTGAGGAGAACAAGTACTATTCTTGAGTAAGAATTCTTTTAGGAAAAAATTGTAAGGTTTGTTGGCGTCAACATTTCAAATCGCACTATAGAAAACTGATGGGTGGATTACAAATATTGATGAATAAAAGGAGCTAGTGAATCCAAGGAGGAGATGAGGGTGAGAAGAAAATAATAAAGGGGAAAATAAAATGGCAAAAAAACATGAGGGAGGTGTTGTGCAGTGTTGGATACACGCTAAAGTGGGGACCCTCTTTTTTTGGTGTCTTTGACCTTTGATTTTATTGGATTTATCATTTTTAGGGTCTTGACATGTTGGTCTTGCTGGCTTTGCCCTTGCCCTGAGGTTGCAATTGATTGAAATTGAGTTTTTGGCCAAATCCGGGTTTTCACCTGGATCCGGGATTTTCCGTCTCCGGCGGATTCTTCCGTCCGGATTCTTTATCGGATTTTCTATCAAAATCCCGGTCTTCATTATTTCCCCGTTTTTGCATTTCCGCGAAGTCTGTGTTTCCGCGCATTCTGGGATTTTCCGAAATTCCGCTTGGGGCTCGGGTTTCCGGACTTGTCAGAAACGTCTTTTCGCGCATTAATGGCTGAGGTACCTTGGCTCAGACGAGTATAAGGTCGGATTTAGGGCATTTTCTGATTCATTCCAACTTCATTGCTTCCTTGTTTTCTGCTCTGGCGATTCAGGAACTTTCAATTGAGCTTTGAGGTTTGATCTTGGTTTGTTTGCGCGTGAATTGCTTGAGTGTTGCTGCCAGTATCGCGTTGCTTGGACGTGTTTGTCGCGTGGTTGACTTTCTGAGCTCGGATTTTCGCTTGCTTTGATCCATGGTATGTATCTATTGCCCTTCCGTTTGCTTGCGTAATGATTTGGGGTTTTCTTGTGATTGGGTATTGTTAAATTTGGGGTCGGCCCTTGATTTGGTTTTGGTTCCGTGTTAATTGAGTCGGGGTTGGACCCGTTTTATTTGTCGAACCCATCCCCCGTGCCCTATGAGCTCCATTTGTCCGCTCGACTGCATAATTATCCTTTGGACGGCGTTCTGGATCGGGCTGCTTGTTTGTTTTGGGCGCGAAGTGTGTTATCGTGCGAGATTAGGGTTTCCTTGGTGTCTCGGCTAGAACAATGATTTCATCTTATGCTTGAGCGACTTTTCTCCCGTGTTATGTTGGCTTCCCGTCCTATGAGGATTAGAGGGCTTTTAGGTAAATCCTGAACCGATATTTTTATCCCTAAAAGCTTGCTCTGGTTTTAATGGCGGAAATTCGATCGTTTGCTCTAGGGCATCATCTTTTGGCACGGGGATTCCTTCTTTTAAGAGCTTTTGGGAGTTGGATCCTTTGCGTACTTGAGGTTGTTGATCATCGTCGGTTTTAGGATCCTTCGAGCTTAGGTAGTGGATATCCCGGGGTTGTTCAAGTTTTGGTGCACGTTTTGCCGTTTTTCGGGTTTCCGAGGCCGTCGCGGAATTTCCTCGCTCCCGGATTTTCCCGGTTTGGGCTTATTCCGCGGACTGAGTTAATTTCCGGTGCGTTTTATGCTGTCCGCGAAAATCCGTTCCATCCGGTTTTTTTCGGATTTCCTTTCTGATTGCGTTCTTGTGTATATTTCGATGATGGGATTGAGGGAATGATTATTCATGCTTATTTCTTGTTGCCAATGAGTGATTTAACGATTACCCTTTGATGTTTCTGAGCGTATTAATGGTTTATATGTCTAATAGTGTTTTGGCAGCAGGAATCCGTCTGGGTCGGATTTCTCCGAAATTTCGCCCCGACGGTATTTTCCCGGTTTACACAATTTTCCCGGATTATTTGATTTCTCCGGATCCCGAAAGACTGGCAGTTAGCAATGGATTTTAATGGATTTATATGATGTGTGCTAACCCTTGAGATTGATATGAGCTTAATATTTGGATTTTAATGGTAATTCTTGAATGTGCAGGCTGAATCAAGCAAGGCTACTGCTGGGAAGTCCAAAGGTGGTGCAGGGGCATCTTCAATTTCTGAGACAGAGAGATTGAAATCAGACATGAAGAGTCAAGTTCCAGAAAGTAGGATCTCCTCTGTGTGGGCTGATGTGTCCGATACCAATGTGGGAGCATGGCGATATGATGAGTTTAAGCAGAGAACAGCCGAGAAAGACCAGTCGGCATTGAGGCAAGGGATGATGAACTCAGGATTGGTGCATGTGGCAGGGTTCCCTCCAGCAGTCCAGTGCTACGAGCTGATTTTGGAGTGTGCTAGACAGTACGCTTTTGACACACAGATGGTGGTTAGCACTGAGGGACGAGTGTTGGCAAACTTCAGTCCAGCCTCCATTGCCCGAGCCTTCAGCATGCCGGATCTCCCCTCGGTCTGTGCCTTAAACATTGACACTGCTCGTACATACTATGAGAATGAGCCAGTTAAGGCTCAACAGCTTATCAACTCATGGCTTGAGAAGCCCAAGTCTCACCACTCCAAATTTCCCAAGCAGTTGCACAGGGTGAAGTTCAGGCCAGATATCTATGATGCTATTACACTGTTGAGCAGGGTGGCCGGGCTTAAAACTGCCAGAGTATTGGAAAGTTGGATGGTTCACGTGATCACCAAGATGAGTCAGGGAACAAATTATCACTGGGCAGGACTTATCAGTGCAGAAATAGATAAACAATTAAGGAATGTTTTGGAGGGAAAGAAATTCACCATGTCCTCCTATGTCATATATGTACTGGCCATCTCCTACCCCTACAAGGGACTGACTCCGGCGGGAACCATTGGGCAGGATATTATCTATGAAGTCTACCCGGAATTGCACCTCGGACACAGAGATTATAGGAGGGCCAATGATGCCTTCACTATGCACATTACCCGGACCCTTCAGAATGCGGAGCACATCAGATTGTCCGATGGGGCCAAAGGGTTGATTAAGAATTACGGGGCCTGGTTCATCCAGTTCCCCACTTTCACTTATCTCCGGATTGATGGATGCCCCGTTGCTCCCTACAGATTGCCCAGGTATCCCACTGACCACATTGTGCTGCTAGAGGTCGTGAGACAAATTTGTGAGTTTGATGCAGTGGTAAAAAGGGAGAAACATAAAACTGGTTTTGGAGGTGATTTCCCTCTTGGGATTGGCGTGGGGGAAGTGTGCCCGTCCATCCAATCAGCTCACACTGCAGGTGAGGAATTGGCCGCCTATGGATTCTCTTTCCATTCAAAGAGAATGAATTTTGACATCACCGGGGAGGCACAGAAAAGAGCTACCCGGGAATACAGGCATAAGGAGGAATTAGAAGATTACTGGGTCAACATCAAGGATGACCTTGATGCGAGGAAGAAAAGGTATTCCCGGCTGCCTGTAGAGGCCATTAGACAGTATAATGTGAAGCTGATTCCGGATCAGCTGGATGACGATGGAAAACTGATCCAGGACCATGTTTATGAGCCCATTAAGGACAGGTCAGTGGCGGATATTGATTGGAATGAGCCTGAGGTGACTGAGTTGGAGGACTTAATGGCTCCAGTGCTAAAATTTACCTTTGCTTGGATCAAGCATGAGGTCTGGGTGTTAGAGAGTGCCAAGGTACCTTGTACCTTCGATTTGATGGGGAATCTCAACCCCATGTCCACTTCTGAAGAATCCGGGGAAGAGGACCCCAAAGGGAAAGCAGCTAAAACCTCCCCTTTCAAGATCAAGGTCAGAGGTCCTAAGGGGACTCAACCTGCAGCAAAAAGGAAGCCAATTGGTAAACGCAGGTGGAAGACCCTGACTATCAGCAAGTCCTCGGACGAGGAAGAGGCAGAGAAAGTTGAAGAGGAGGATGTTCCTCCACCGCCCAAGAAGGCCAGAACTGCAAGGGTTGCCAAGAAGAAAGGCCAAACTACTTCGGAGGATGAACCTCCAGTTGTGGATGTGGAAAGCTCCGGGGGCGAAAAGACCAGAGTATACACCAGAAGATCTAGAACTCCTTCCCCAAAGGATGCTGCTCAGTCAAAAGACTCTTCTCCAATATTGCTAGCTGAAAAACAGGACAAGCCTGTTTCTCCTCCACAGAGCATACTAGAACCGGAGAATCCGGATGAGCAGGAAATCAGCGGAGAGGCAGAACCGTTCAAAGAAGGAACATTATTCAGTGAGGCTGCTGAGCCCGAGGTGGAAACAGAGGAAAGGCACACTTCTCCCTTGGTGCAGTACGAGGATTCTCCGGAGAGTGAGAAAGGCCGCGGATCGCCTGAGCCGGAGAAAAGCATCCCCGCTAGAACTCCATCGCCGGTACTTCCTGAGTTGGGATTTGAGGAGACCGGCCAAGGTGAACAAAGTCCGGAGAAAGAAGTTGACAAGGCCGCAGCCGAGGAGGAAGTCGAGGTAACAGTTGCAGAAGGAGAGAAAGCCACAGGGGACCCGGGAGAAACCGGAGCAGAAGGAATCCGGACAGACCCCGTAGCCCCGGACTGGCTAGAGAAAGAAATTACAAAGAAGAAACAGGAGATTGTAGAAGACACTCCTCTTGACTGGGATGAAATGTTGTCTCAGATTGGTAAAGGGAAGAAGAAGAAGGCTGCAAAGGTGATTTCTCGGGTAGAAAGAGATGAAGTGCATAACCGAGTAGTTCACATTGCCACCCCTGCTGCAGAAAAAACAAGAGATGAGGTAACAGGCCAGGATTACAACGTCCAAACTATTAACCTTGGGCCGGCCTCCTTAGAGCAGGATATTGAGGAATTCGAGGGGTCAAGTGCCGTAATGGTTGACAGACTGAAAAAGGAGACCCAGTCAAAACGAGAACTGAAAAGAGAGAATGAAAGGTTGAGGAAATGCCTGGAAGAGGTCATGAAGCCTCTACAGTCTCTCCATCCGTCCTCCTCTGCTACTCCGGGATTTCTGCCAAAGGAGACAATCTCCGGAATTGAAAAGATGAAGGCTTCTGCACAGGCTGCCACCGATTGGTTGATGAGTGTCCAGACACAGGGGGATGAAGCTATCAAAGAGATCCTGTCTGTGGGCAAGGATGCAGTCCGAGGAAAGGAACTGTTAGAGAGTATCCTCTCTCAAGATAAAAATGATATTGACCTCCTGCTGCAGAAGTCAAGGATTATTCTAGGGCATGGCAAAGAACAGTTGGGCAAGGATGGAATCCTTCCCTCTGCCAGATTGGATGAACCATGGGAATGGTTCGAGGCATTGCAGATCAGGCAGGGAGGCCTGAAGAAGATACAAAAACGGAGAAAATCAATTGAGGCTGACCTCACTGCAATTTATGATGGTTGCATAGCTTTCTTTGAGGTGATGACAGGGAGGAAGAAAATAGCTCCCAAATATCTGAGCTTAGATCAATTGAAGGAATGGTGGCATGAGATTTATGCCCCGGAATCTGATGGAGCTGTCACCTCCCATTTGCTTGATGATGCAGCTACATACTTGGCAATAATAGACAGGTACATGACCAGCATGACGGATTGGAAGAAAACTGTTGAGCGGTCCAATGAGGGAATTGATGCAATTAAATGTCGGCTCAGGGTTTTGCCGTTGCCACCTATTGCTGAGCTGGAGGGGATATTCTCGAAGGTCCAAGGGTCACCAGCGAAGAGAAAAGATAAGGGAGGTAGCAGTTAATGCTCTTTTCGAGATTTGTGCTTCCCTATTATTATAGGGCATGCATTGGACCGGACTTCCTTGGGGACTGTGCCTTGGCCGACTTGGATGATGGCATTAAATGTGTGCCTTAGTTTGTTTCCTTGGCCGACCTGTTTTGGCGGTTTTGATTATTTTTGTAAAAATGTTTGGCTGGGCCGACATGTTTTGGGGGGAATTTGATAAATAGGCATTCTTGCCTCATTGTAAGGGTTAGAAGACATTGGTTATAGACATTAGCAAGAATAGAGATTAGCAGGAGCAATAGTTAGAGTTTTTAGAATTTCTTGAAGCAAATACCATATTCAGAACAGTTGAATTGTTGCAGCATTTGGTGATTAATACAATTGAAGGCATTGTGGTTTTCCTGGTGAAATCCTTTGTGTTATCTCATCTTGCATGGTTCTTTCGTTCTATCTTTTACATTGCTTGAAGATCTAGGGTTTAATATTCAGAAATAAATTAGTTTGGTTGGATAAATAGTGTATGTGATTTTATATTTGGAATGTTGGTAGCTATCTCTGGTCTATACTCCCAGTAACTATCTGATTGTAGTAGGCTGGTGAAGTCAACCTGGACCGTATATTCAAATGTGCTTGAGTTCGGTTGTAGGTGTAAGTCTATGATTTGAAAATCTGTATTCCTCAGAAGATTGCACTGTTCTTGTAAGATTGCCTTGTGGGTCGAACAGGAATTGGTTATTTGAGATAGGTCCATTCCAGATATTTGTCATTTGCATTGCTTGTTCCTGCAATAGTTTAGATTTTGTTACTTCCTTGCATCCCTATCTTTTGCAATTTCTTTATTATTCAGTTAGATTTAGGATTCAAGATCATCATATTGTCAGATCTGATAAATTGAGAGGGTTCAGTTTGCTTGTAGTAAGGTCCGATTGTGATTACCAGCAATTTCACATTTTATCTAAGTTGTTTTATGCATTGTTATGACCTAACACCCGAGAGACCTTGGGGTGATTTTCAGTGATTTATTGTTGGAAATAACCTTTCAAGAGAGATAGAATATTGCATTCTGTCGAAGTTGCTGTGCAGAAAACACCATCAACGAGGGAAAGGATAAGCGATCTAAAAAAATGAAATTTGTAGGTAAAAAAGTGCAAGGTATAAGCACAATTATGTTAATGATAATAATTATAAGGATCAAAATAATAATAATAAATATGATAATTGAAAAAATAATACTAGAATGATAAAAATAAAATAGTAGTTTTGAGTTTAATATGGGGTATCTTGAAAAGGAATGATGGAAAATTTGAGCAAAGTGAGCTTTGTGAGTTTTTTTTTCTATTTCAACATTAGTGCATTGAGATTTTGGGCTTCTCTTGATGTTTTTGGGTTTTGGTTTATAGTTACATTTCTCCCCACTACCTAAATATTTTAGGAATATGGTGGTTGAATCACACTCTACTATTTTTGAGAAGGAAATTGATGTGGTGCCAACAATAGGGGGCAACAAGAAGATGAATCAACCAAGAAAATGATCTAATCCATGGAGGATTCTTCAACCATTAATTTAGATATTTTATAATTTTGAAAGAATTCATCTACTTTTCAAGGAAGAAGCTTCATTTGTATATTCCTAAGCACTCAAATTTTTCTAGAAGATCTATACTCTTAGACATAAAGGAATTGAAAAAAACAAAATATGAGTTTCATACTTGTGTCAAGGGATATTTTATAGAAATTTTTACCAATTAATCAAACTGGCATGACATTTTTGGTGAAGGGCCTTAGTCACTCTAGATTGTTGGTTTGTCTATGAAGCATAGACACATGGGTTTTAAATCCATTGAGGAAATTCTAACAATGCTAAAGGGATTCCAATTTATGTCAAAATATGTGCGAAATTGGATCTTACCTCTCCTCTTAAAATTATTACCTTGAAATAAGGTGATTCAAAATGGATTCAAAATTTAAACTATGAGAGTTTTACTTTTAGATGTGGAAGATGCCATGGAATATCTAAGAATACAAAACAATTTAGAAGGTGGTCTAGGTGGATAAGAATGAAGATGAGTTAGGTCAAGATATAAATGGTTTTATGAAGCACACAAAGAAGTTGACAACCATGAACATAGTCCTAGAAATAAAAGGAAATAAATGATTATAAAAATAAATTATAACTTAGAAGGTGTTAAAATGGTTAAAGAAATCTAGTTTCAATCTAAGTAGATAAAAGTAAAATAATTCTTTTAGATTAAAATTTTAAAGGAGATTTGGAAAGGTTCTTAGAATAGTCTCTATAAGTTAAAAAAGCTTCAAGACTTGTTAGAAGAAACAAGTGTAAGTCCCCCCTTAGTTTTCAATTGTCACAAAGATGCAACATGATAAGGATAAGCTGAATCAAGAGGCCTTAGATGGATCAAGTTTTGAGTAGGTGGGAAATGGAAAATCTATTTATTGCAAAGAACTATAAAAAAGAAAGGGAGATTCTCGAATAACAAGGTAGGAATGTTGAATAGTTATGTAAACTTACAAATATTTGGAGGATGTGGTAATGAGACATCAATCTCAACTAGAAGATATCTTGGTAGGTACAAAGACATTAGAGTAAATGAATGAAAATGGGATTAAAAAAGGGGTCAAAAGTGGACTTTTTCTTCTTCTAAAATTAGCTAAACTTAAATTTGGATGAGAAATTCGAGACATGTACACTCAAAATTTGAAGATATAATAAGAACAAAAAATGTATTTATTTGAACTTAGTTTCAAAACTACTAAATCTCTAAAAAATGTTCAAGGTTAAGGGGGTGAAATGTTGGGTGCACACAAAAGTGTTCCTATTTTTATTAATAAAATATAACATAGTGTGTGCACCCTCTGCTTTTTTGGTTGCATTAGGTATTTTTAAAAATCATTTGGTACAAATATGGATAATAGTGAGTATTATAAGTTGTGTATTTTTTATTAAATATTTTTTTATTGAATTTTCAAAAGTGTACGAACTCTGAAAATTGTATCACTGAGTGTGCACATCACATAACTTAACAAAAATTAATCCAAAATTTGATTTTTTGAATATGTATAGAATGAAGCGTAGAATAAACCTATATGTTTTTTTTTTCAAATTTAGATAAGTGGGTAAACAGTTATAAAAAGTCAATACATATGTATTTGAGGAATATGAAGACACTCTTCAAAGAAAATAAAAATAAAAATCTTAAATTAGTCAAAACTTAAAAATATTGTATGGATAGAAGACTGAGAAATAACTTGTTGTTTTGGTGGTGGTTTCATAAAATTCCATTGCAAAACATGTAAAGCTGACGAGGTTGAAGTTCAAATTCATTGTTTTATGTTGAAAACCTAAAATTAGGAGTAAAAATAAATGTTCAATCCTTAAGCTTGGAAATCTTGCCTAAATCGGTGGGATAAAAAAAAGTGAATTGAAGGAATAAAAAATGTGTACACATTAAATTTTGCAATAACCAATGTAAAATAATGTGATCACATTATGTTTTGCATTGATTTTTCCAAAATATAACACATAACATGTACACATTATTGCTCATATGTGCTTTATATAACACTTACACATTTTACGTAACATGCTTTCATTTTTTTGAAAATCTCAAGCTTGGTCGCTTCCTTGCAACCCCCTCCCACCATTTTCATGCACTTACCCATCAAAAGCTGCCAAATGGAGATCAACCTATCTTGAACATTACAAGACTAAATTTTCTATCCAAGGGACGATTGCTTTGGACACCCTTGGAGGAGCATAATTTGGAGATAGTTATGCATCAAGAAAATAAGCTTGATAATGTGCATGTTGTTTTTACTCTCTTCTCATTCTTGGAAAGTGAAGAATAATAAGAAAATAGCCTAATGGTTCTTTAATACCATTGGTCATTATCTAGATCCATAATGAGGTCTTACTTCAAGATATCTACACTAAAAATCTTGTTGTCAAAGCTATCTCTTCAAACTTTAGCTTTACAATTTTTATGTTTATGGGCCCTAGTTTAAACATGATAAGGATGTTGTTGGAAATAGATTAAGGCCTTCATGAAACTTTATGAGGAATTCCAACAAATTGTAGAGGGCGATTTCAATGCTAGGATTGACTTCTCTAAGAAGAGGCAATCCCAAAACCTAGGTAATAACCAAAGTTTCATTTCCTTTCTTAGGGATTATGATTTGTGGGATATCAAACCACAACATGACTAGTTGAATTGGTCAAATAGGAGAAAAAAATGATAACATTGAAGCAATGATTCTTAGCCTTTACCCTTTGGATGAATAAGGATTTTGTCTTTCATTAGGAAGACCTCACTGAAGGTGGCTTTGATCATTAGCTTCTTTATTTGACTATTGACATAGATATATTCCCTGTAAGAGTGCCTTTGGAAAATTATGGCTATAGAAATAGAGTCTAGACATGGTTGTCTACACTGAATTTTGGAAAATTCATTATTCCTTTCTTGGGACAAAGATATGTATCTTTATTAGAAAGCTCAATGTTTTGAGACAACAATTGAAAGAATGGAATTGTCATGATTTCAAAAACTTGTTTCAAAGAGCATGTGATCTTGATTATCAAATAGAATGGTTAAACTTATTTGAAGGACGTAGAAAAATATTCTAGTTAACAAGATGATATTTACAGACGGGAGGAGATATTTTGGAAGCAAAAGTCAATAATTTAAATGGTTCAAATAGGTAGATCAATTTTTTTTTCCCCTTGATGCATAAAATTAGAAGGAAAATAAACTACCTCCAAAATTGATATATATGAGAGATATATTACACAAAATCCATATATCATTAAGGATTTCCTTGTTTCCTTTTGGGGAAAATGTTGGTAGAGGAAGATAAAGAGCATAGAAAGAAGTAGGATTTTTCATTGGACCAATTATGATTGTAGTAGTAGGGGCCTTGAATAATGTAGCTATTACGCAAAATATTTGTAAATAAGAAGTAAAGGATGCCCTTTTTAATGTGGTTGGGGGCTACACTATTGGTCTTGATGGATTCCTAGTTTTTTTTCATACTATTGCAATCTAGTAGGGGATGACATTGGTTTTATGCAATAATGCAAGGATTTGAGATCAATCTTAAAATTCTTGAATGAAAATTTCTTGACTCTCATTCAGAAAAGAGTGAAGCTAGAAGTTTTGAACATTATAAACTATAAGTATCTCTTCCTTTCCTAGTTGTTGAAAGAGCCAGGAGGATTGGTGAAACTAAGGGAAACTTCTAATGGGACTGCAATGATTCATGAAATCATGCAATCTCTTAAAGCCAACAAGATCAAAGGTCTAATAATTAAATTTGATATCACTTAAGCTCATGGCAAATTCATTTGAGTATTCTTGGTTAGAGTATTGGAGAAATTCAACTCTAATCTTGAATGGAGGGATTGGGTTAGAGGTTGTTTTTCCTTAACTTACTTTGAAGTGCTTGTAAATGGATTTTTATAAAAAAAAATTTCTTCTATATGTCCTTGATAAGGGGATCCTTTGTCACCATATATCTTCATAATTATGGTAGAAGAACTAGGTCAAGTACATTGAATTTATCAAGAATAGGGGGACCCTTGAAGGGTTGAAAGCTTCTTTCAAAGGGATAATTTTTAATTGAATAGAAATTTTTAGACAATACTATACTATTCTCTACTTCATTGGTTTGAGAAAGGATTATCAAATGTCTCTTGGGAAACTATGAGTGTTGGTAAAGGTTTTAATGGAAGATAGAAAAAAGTTACAAAATTCATCAAAATCTATCACAAACGACCATAGATGTAATGCAAAGCATAAAGATGAATAGGCCTAATAGGAATATGTGTATATTGTAAGGGGCACATCCAAAATACCATGTCTAAGTATATAAAGATATATGTAAGATATAATAGGCATGTAGAAAGAGAAGATATATATGAAGAGTAAGAGATAATAGATAAGAGAGAAGTAAAGAAGAAGATACTCTATCATATTATATGAGTTAATATATAAAGATATTTTTGGTAATTCAAAATTGATATTTGATTACTATGTTATGTATGTTTGATTCATGTTCAGAATCACATTTTCATATTGTATACTACACAACTTCTTATTATTATATTATTTTTTCCATTGGGGCATAAATACAACTCCTAAGATTTCCTAGGGCTTAGAACTCTGATATGTGACCCATTTTTCTTGCTAATATTGGTTTTAATGTCGAGACCTTAGTTAGGAAATAGAGAAAAAGTTGGAGCATCAAATAAACTTGTGGAAGAAACCAATAAGTTGAGGAATTATAAGAAATAAATTTTTTTAAGAGATGACACAATCCCCTAGATCTTAACCTCATGAGAGTGGGTTAGGAATCTAAGGGATGGAGAATGGAAAGGGGGAATATTTAAAAGTGATCCCTAAAATGATGTGATCAATCAAAGTGAGCATACTATAACACCATGGGGTGTATAAAAGGAATAATGAAATACCAAATTATTAACACTCATGATTAGAGGAGATAATAAGAAATTAAGAGAGGTTAGAGACGAAATTGAATTAACAAAAAAATTGAACATGGAGGGCAAGAGAATTAAAGAGAAACACTAGATAAAAAACCTAGGAGCAACAAGAAAGGTACTCTAGGAGGATGAAGAATGCAAAAAATATTGAGTGACCACACCAAGAAGGGTGCTATTGAGTGTGCCAATGTGGATGCTGCCAATAAAGAGATAGAAATTTAGTAGACTCCAAAAAAAAAAAATCTAATTATTGACAAAGCATAATTTTTTTTGACATAATTAATGAGAAATATAGAAACTTATGGGGTATAAAAATTCACCACAATTACAACCAAATTTAACTACATTCATATTATGTTGAAGGATTATTAAAAAACCTGGAGAAAAGACAATCTTTAACATATGATGTAGATTATTTAGACAAAATAGTTACTAGGAGTGTGAGAAAGTTAAGATGAGATGAAATTGGTAGAGAAAATAAAAAGATGTTCAACCTATGAAAATAATCATCCCCCATAACTAATTATATGCCATTTACGAATGAAAAAGTATCTCCAAAAATAAAACACCATTATGAGGAAGTGTACTCTTCATACTAGGAACCATCCCCTATGCTATATAAGTCAAGAAGGATTTCATCACATAGTATAAATGAAGAGTTCAAACAAGTATGAGATCCACAATATTAGTTTATAGAAGATTATGAAGCTATAGTGGGAAAGGAGTATTTTGATATTCAATTACCAAGGGATAAAGCAAGAGAGAATAAACCCATAAAACATAGAAACTTTAAGACAATAAATGAACAATCACTAAAAAAACTCACTGTAAGGAAGAAAAACAACCTAAAATTAAGATGGATTCCCAAATTAAGCTACATGTATCTAGAAAAGATACCACAAAGGTTGTGGAACACATATTTGTGTTAGAATCTATTTGGAAAAGAAAAGGCATAGCCAAGGATCAAGCCAAATTATTTGATTATGTATGAACCTTGAGAAATGATGCTCTTAATTGGTTCAAAAAACCTACCCACAACATGATAAAGAGTGGGATGAGGTTAATTTTTTTGGGTAATTTGAATTGCAAAAGCCCCCATAGAAAGTGTTAGTAAAATGAGAGATCTAGTTCAAGAGGAAGGAGAGACACTAAAACACCATGACTAGAGGTTCAAAGAAGTGTCTCAAATAGAAAAATAAATGATATAATGGGTTGTTTCAGGATTAATTCCTAAGATTAGAACATCCTTAGATGGAAGAGTATTCAATATATATTCTGAGATAGTAACCCTAGCTCGCCACATAGAAGCAAAAAATTCCAGAAGAAAAGAAAATACTAGTGAAAATAAAGAAATAGAAAAAATAAAATTAGAATTAGAATAGATAAAACTAAAGAATGAGATAATAGCTAAACATGATACTAGCCCACAAAGTTAGAGGAAAAAAAAATGGTGCACATACTGTTCAAGATATGGTCACATAAGGAATGAGTGTTTAGTGATGAAAGGAGAAAAGAGGGCCGCCGCATTAAAAGTAGAACTGAAAACAACCCAAAGGAGAAATCTACAATGGAATCTATGAAGAGTGGGATGACCACAATACCGATTTCTACCTTTCACTACTTTGTAGACTTAAGAAAAGAGAAGAAGAGGACCATGAGCCATGGTGCAACCATCACCACACCAACATAGTAAAAATAGAGGAGAAGATATCCGATGTGAAGGGGCTTGCTGAGAGGCCACTTTACAACCAAGATCATGGATATATGACACCTAGTTGAAGGAGCCAAAGAAACCTTAATACTCTCCAAAATACCCCCTTGAAAAATTAAATGGAGGAAAAAATATACTTCAAAAACTAAAAATGAGGAAGAGAAGAAGCACGAGTAGATGCAAAAGGGAGGATGCAACTTGTTATAAATAAGGCAAGCATGGATATTATGCAAGTGAATGCTAGTTTGATAAAAATAGTGTTCCTTTTATGACAATTCAGACCATAATCTATTCACTTGTGACAAGGAACAATAGTACTTCAAAAATTCCACCAAAATCAAAGAATGACAAATTGCAAGGGCCGCACACCACTGAATGAGCAATAATTATGAGGGAATTCCCAAAGGAGATATTGCAAGGGGCAAGAAGATTTTAGAAAGAATAGAAATACAAATTTGACACTTTTGATGAAGAAGAAACCTTTGAAGAGGAAAATTAGGAGAAGAAACAAAAGGAAAAAAGAAAATCTAGTAAGGTATAAGGGTAAAAACAAAGTCATGGTAGTAACAAGACATGTATAGATATTGCAAAAGGAAAACAACCCATATATGACACAAAAATGAATATGATAATAAAGATGAAGAGGAAGAGGAAAAATTCTTCTTGAATAAGTACCAACATGATAAAATAGGAGAGTAATCTAAATATATCATAAAAAATGAACAAAATTAAAAAAAAAAACAACAACACAACTTACTTTCAGAAGGAGAAGTCTTCACACT
The DNA here is from genome assembly GCA_007258455.2 of Sequoia sempervirens. NCBI lineage: Eukaryota > Viridiplantae > Streptophyta > Pinopsida > Cupressales > Cupressaceae > Sequoia > Sequoia sempervirens. Next base: position 22,839 of record VDFB02303249.1, read on the forward strand.
AAAATAATTAGTATGCTTAACACAAAAATATAAGATAATTTTTCAAATATTGGAATAGATAAGTAACCCAAAAACCCCAAGTTAGAAAAATGACCAAAATAGACATATCATGGAAAACTAGATCACTAATGATCAAAACATATATTGATCATAGGAAAATCAAACAAGCAATGGTGGATCTAGGAGTAGACATAAATATGCTCCCAAAGAGAGTATGTGGTGCAAGAGCACCCTGTTCAATGAATGCCTTCAAAAGGAAAATTTGTAAGAGTTTGAATCTTCAAATGTAAAATCATAGTAATAGGTCATGAGAGGTCATATGTGATGTATTTAAAAGTATCAAATAGGTCTTATGTGGTCAAAATATTGGAAATTTTTTTTTTTGCTAAAGTTGTCAATTATGTAAAAATGCAAAAATTGGGAAGTTGAAGGGTCATGAGGGAAAAAGAAAGGTTGTTAGTCATTGGAAATGAAAAGGAAAAATCCTAACTGATGTAACAAACTCTATAAAGCATGTAAAGGTGAGGAAAAAGGCAGTCATTGAGTTTTGTAAGAAATTTTGGCAATAAAGGAGTACCCTGTTTTTAGTAAGAATGTTTCTCTTGTGATTTTTCCATCTTTTTTGGTCTGAACATCATCACCAAGTCTTGTTTCCTTTTGATTTGAATTCAATAAGGTTTAAACACTTTAAATAAAGTGATTTTGAGAGGAATTAAGTGAGATTAAGGGTTGGTAGCAGACTTTTTCTTATAACTATGTGTAACCCTTAAAAATAGGGTTTTAAGAGTCTTTTGGGTTTGTATCTCCATTCCATCAATGGAAGTTAGATCAGTGGAATGGGATTGTTTTAGGTTGATTTTTGGTGAAAGTGTGCAGGTGCAATGAAAGTAATGGCACAAAGTTTAGAGGCTGCCTTTGACAAAAATTCTATGTTTTTCCTTGAAGGATGGTGGTTACAATCATGAAAATGGAGAAACAACATGTGCATGGGCTTGATGATGGTAGATTAAGTTTGGGTAGGTATATTTTAACATGTTTGAAGTGGAGACAAGCAGATTTAAGGTTTGCAAGTCTTTTTCAATAAACCCTCATTCTATTAATCATCTTGAAGCCTAGAAACACGGGTTTTATTGTTCAGTGCAGTACTAAGCTCTTTTCTTCCTAAAAATTCATGATTTGTGAGTTTTGAGACCTAGTTCACTGCTGCCTAGGGTTATTTGGGTGTTTGGGGTTGAATTAAGGATACTTCCTTTGTAATTTAGGGCTAATTGGTGTGATTTGGTAGCAGAAAGTTTATTGATTCTATCATATATTCTCCAAAATAAGTGCAGTTTCCCTTGAAGTATGTTAAAGTAGACTAAAAAGGGTTCCTAAATCTATGTTTGGTTAATGGAGTTTCAATACGGATTTGTTGATGCACTTGATTTAGTTAAGTTGTTGTGCTACTAGGGTTTGGATAGTTGTATGCAAAGAAAGAGTAATTCTGAATAATCAGAGATGCCATTGATTGTTTTGTGTTGAAATTTCTTAAAAAATGACGTTGAAGTTATATCAATGATTGGAGAGAAGTTTAGAAAGAAACTTTGGTAATTTGATGTTTTGGGCAAGGAAGACCCCAATGTGCAAAATGGTGTTTGATTGCTATAAGTGTAAATTTGTGGTATAGATGACTTTCTCTATGTTTTGATAGTTCAAGTGATGATCTTATAGGTGTATTGATGGATTGGGAAAGATTTTGAAACATGACTTGTTGTCTTGGAGATTTGAACTATGTGAAATCATGGTGCAAAAGAGTGTTTGGAGTGCATGAAATTGAAGTTTTGATAGGACAGAGTTATGTAGTAGTATAAATAGTTTTTTTCTATCAAATAATGATGTTGAATGGTGTACAAAAGTCTAAAAGCAAGTTGTGATGATTATTTGTCCATTTTCCTATTGAAACAAGAAGGGTGGTGTGGTGAATGATGAAAAAAATGATTGGTTCAGTATCTCTAATTAGGTTATTGTTTTGATTCTAACTAACTGATGATGGTTGAGATGTATTCAGGTTTGATAAAAGAATTGGAGCCAAGTTTTGATGTTTTGTGGCTTTGAGGAATGTAAAATCAAGATTAATTGATGAATTTTATTGAAAATATTAGTGAATCCATGATGGTTGTTTAATTTGATCTTCTCCATTAGAAACTGGGTCTGAAGTACCCCTGGTTGGTTGTGGTTTTGGTAGATGCTCTTGCATCAGTTTGGGAACAACTTGGAAAACCAATATTAGGAAGCACACTGTACAACATTAACCTAGCTAATGGATCATCAATGGGTAGAATAGAAAAATGGAAAATTGTAGAGGTTAATGTATTATGAATAAAACAAGTCAATTTTGAAATTGTTACCATGAAAAAACCATTTGACACTTTTAATGCACTATTATTATTTTATTGGTTCATCAATACAATTGGTATAGTAGAGTCAAGGAAAGAAGAAATATTATTTTATAATGAGAATAGAATAAACCACCTATACCTATGATTAGAGATATACAATGCATACGTAGAAGAAATAGCTCAAGAGGAAAATGATGAAGAAGACTCTAAGATCATTTAGTTTGTAGCCAAGTTACCTAAACTATAACCCTTAGAAGAACCTAACTTAGAGGGTGAGTTAGAAGTTGAAAGTGATAATGAGAGTACTAATAGTGAATATGTTTTAAATGCTTGTCTTAGGGAAGAAATCAAGTTAAAATCTTAGAAAATAATAGGGTTTAGAATAATTTTTATGATACATAGAACAATGGGAAACCTACCGTATTTTACTACATCTAGTGAAAATCTATCCCAAACATGAGACATATTAGAAAACCACCCTACATACCCCATGCAAAAACCACACCAAATAAAATACATTTTGTGGGGAATTTCACATATTAAACTACCAAAGTACTTAGGTTTTGGAGACCTTGACACTTATTTGGAAGATATGGAAATAAATTTTGACAAATAAGACTTGAGGTTAGTCGCATTACAACATACATTGGTGTGCAATACCATAAGTTGGTGGAAGACCCACCAAAATAATATTCCTTGATGGCACATATTCAAAATTCTAATAAGAACAAGATACTTGCGAGAAGAGGGGGAATATGAATTAATTTTTAAATAATGGGATAGTTTCACTAGATGAACACTTAGACATCTGTACAATTATGTATAAGGATAGAAAATAATATGACACAAGATTGTACATGTATATATTCTACTGGACCTTAACACCAGTCAAATAAACCTAGTGTATTAACCAAGAAAGAAGAACATTAATAAAGAATTGAGAAGAAATCCAAGAAAGATTCCTACATACATTTTCCTTCTACAATTCAAACAAAATATTCATACAATAGTACTCAAGATGAAAAAAATTATATTCAAACACATGGAAGAATGTTGAATGCACTGAATATTGAGAGGGGGACTGAATAAGTATTCTGCTAACACAATTAATTACTAACCATCCAATTATCAATCCACATCTAGCTGCAAAAGTAAACCAAAGCATAAAAGGAATCATAACACATTGACACCAATATTTTTACGTGGAAAACCCAAAAAGGGAAAAACCATGGTGAGGATTAGCTCACAATATATTATGACCGGTTACAAGATATTATAGGGCTCACTGCTAGGACCCATTGTCCTTGAAAGGATCACAACTTGAATACAAAATGACTTATTTACAATATACAAAAAGGTATGGCTCACTGCCAAATGATGAACTGAGTAAGTACACCTTCAAAGTGCAGAGATCAGTTCCAGTTAAGCTATGGAATACCAAAAATTCTGCTCCAGACGTAGAAATACAATAACTATCAAAAATCGTGCACTACAACACTTGTCACATCACTGTATACCACACCATTCTTACATCTATATCACTTCTTCATTACCACACACACATATATACATAGCTTCATCTTTATACATCAATTAGGTCGACCTAATTGAATGCATAATTCAAAAATATTTGTTGGCTTAAATCAAAAGTCCTTTTGACACACTCAACAAATCATAACAAACACAAATTAAGTCAGCTCATACCTAATAAGGAACTCTTTAAACATTTATAAGATAAGAAATTCATAACCTTGTCAGCCAAAAGAATTCCAAACTTCTTTCACTTAGATAAATCAACTGGATCAACCAAAATTGTTGAAAGCTCGTTTATAGCTGTAACTAGCACTCCTGAGCAACATATCAAAAACTCATAGAATTTCCTTTTACTGAGAGGATTTCTGGATCATTATAAACACACAATTTACTTAGCTAGTTACCAAACAATGTTGGCATCAATGACAATAAACCAGAGTCACCTTCTTCATTCTTCAAACAATCTCCCCCTTTGTCATTGATGTAAACATGTGCCAAAAATGAGACTTGCTTCAAAACAAAATATTGTGCAATATTAATGTACTGAACTCCCCCTATCATATATAAATGAACACCAAAACAAACCAAACATCAAAACATAACATAACATTCTTTATGCAGAATCTTCTCCTCTTCTCCCCCTTTGACATCAAGGACAAAGGACTAAGAAAAGATAAAAAACTTCAAATTAGGAACTGGAGACACCCTGTAACTCCTTGAGAATTTCTTCCAAAGCCAAATTTCCATCATCCCATACTCATTTTTCCTTGGAAATAGTTTTGTGCAAAGATTATAATTTTTCTAGGCATTCTTCTCCTTCTTTTGGAGTGAATGGAACAACATTCATCTTCTCAAGTTTTTTTCCTCCATCAACACATTTGATATAGAGACATTTCTAGACATAAATAGGTCTCCAAGCTGGGCATAGCATCTCATAGCATCTTCTTTTGACCTCTATAGGATGAAAAATTTTCTCTAAAGATTTGCAATAGAAACCCATCCAACATAGTTTCTATCATATGCAACCTTGTAGTCTCTGGAGGAATCTACAAGTTGAGACTCAATCGAGTCCATTAACACCTTGAGTGGCTTCAAGCCACTTCATGCAATAGATAAATAATAGCTAGGCTTCCTCATCACATTCTCTTACTTCTTTCAAAGTTTACAAAGCCCAATCTCATGCAATTGTACACTTGTCTTGCAGAAACAATAGTCTCTTCTCTAGGAGACTTAACTCCACTTCTTTTGTAGTCTGTACCTTAAGGTTAGACATGTACTCTTTGACTGAATCAACTATAAGCTTTAAATTTTCAATTGGGGCTAAAGAGTTATATGTTGTAACACCAGGCGCTATCTCTTGTAAAGCTTTAATAGCTTCATTTATCAATTCATTTCCCTTTTGATATGAATCTCAAGCTTCTTGTGTGACAGAGTTGAGAAAAGTGCCACTTATTTTTATTTTGTCACTTGGTGTAATATTGGTCAAGTCCACATAACCTGGATGAGACAACAAGTTAACTAGCTAGGGTGGAAGCACAAGTTGAAATATAGTTTGCCTTGAAATAAGACCTTTAAGGGTACTTCTGGATGATTCTCTAGATGGATTTGAAAACTCAGGGCCTTTAGGAATTTCTCCTTTGAACTTCTCAGCCGGAATGACTTTCTTGTC